>JAXIVD010007431.1:2500-20105 GCA_036785275.1 Cancer borealis
GAAGAACTAAAATCACTGAAAAAATCTCCTGTGACGTATATTTTTACCTGCGAGTGAAATATTGCGAAAAGACCAGTATTGTTATTATTATATTTTTTTAATATACGATTTTGAGTGCAAGTGAATTAAAATCAGGGGTAACTTTTCTATTTTATATTTCTTTATATATATATATATATATATATATATATATATATATATATATATATATATATATATATATATATATATATATATATATATATATATATATATATTTTTTTTTTTTTTTTTTTTTTTTTTTTTTTTTTTTTTTTTTTTCTATGTACAAATATAAAATGAATAAAAAAATAAATAAATAAAAAAAATAAAAATAAAAAATAAAAAAGAATCAAACAAACAAATATGTAAATAAATTAAAGGGAAAATAAATAAATAAATAAATAAAAAATAAATAAATAGATAAATAAATAAAAAATAAAAAATAAATAAAAAATAACTTCAAAAATTTAATTTATATGGCCTAATAGCCTCTGCCATGGCTGATGGCAAAAAAAAAAAATAAAATAAAATAAAATAAAATAAAATAAAATCAGTCACTAGTGTTCCGTGACTCCGCTCCAGTCAGGTAAGAATCCAGTGTTCCTAAAAACTTGCCAAACACCTGAAAACCCATCGTGTTAATATTAATGTCTAACAGTAAATTGTCCTCCCGGATACAGCTGCCGAGAGGACCAGCAAATGACTGTCTTCTGCTCCTAAGTGTCTAAGGCTGCCTATGGAGTTACCTTTCGCTGTGGACGACGGCAAGGACAAAGTGACACGCAAACATTAGTGGCGTGAGTGTATTTTGGTCAAGTTTTTACATCAGTTCCCTCACGTATTATTAGGTAGGATTTAGCTAGGAATATTTATATGTATTAATATATTTCTTTATGTTTTGTGTCGTGGGTGGTAGGATAAGTATTTGTAAGAGCACCACCACGGATATAGCGAGTATTTCTCTTATTTATTAATCATTAAAGTCTGTTCATTTATTTATTATATTCTTTTTCTTTTCGTATCTCAACCCCGGTGGTGGAGGACCTACTAGTAGTAATAGTGATAGTGTCGGTAGTGGTGACAGTGTCGATGCCCAAGTGGTGTCGTGGTGGCAGCATAGAAAGTAGATGAGAAGATAGTGTTTATACCGAAACGGTACAGTGATGACAGCGGTGTCAATAGAAAGTAACATTTACCTACGGTACAGTGGAAGTAACACTGACCCTCGGTACATGTACTTCTCCCCCTTTTCTGTAAATAAACTGTAAACTGTAAACGTAGAGCTTCCTGAGTATAGACAATTACTGACGGATCCCAGTAATCGTCTCGAGAGAGACCAGCAGCAGACTGTACAGTCAATACACACACACACACACACACACACACACACACACACACACACACACACACACACACTATAACGCCAGGAACACTTAAGATGGATTTCAAACCTAACCTAACAAATATCTTTAAGAAAAAGAAAAAAAAGTAAGTTTCCCCAAGATCACTCACCTTTCCTTGTTTCTCCCACAGTGGCTGATGACTAAGTGTTGGGGGAAAGTCCTGCCACATAAATGCCAATTCACCTCTAGTTGGATCAAGCGAAGAAGGTTTGTTGGTTGAGAGAGAGAGAGAGAGAGAGAGAGAGAGAGAGAGAGAGAGAGAGAGAGAGAGAGAGAGAGAGAGAGAGAGAGAGAGAGAGAGAGAGAAAGAGAAAGAGAGAGAGAGAGAGAGAGAGAGAGAGAGAGAGAGAGAGAAAGAGAAAGAGAAAGAGAAAGAGAAAGAGAAAGAGAAAGAGAAAGAGAAAGAGAAAGAGAGAGAGAGAGAGAGAGAGAGAGAGAGAGAGAGAGAGAGAGAGAGAGAGAGAGAGAGAGCGAGCATGAAGAGATGATTACTCAGGGGAAAGTGTGTACGAATATGTGTATGTGTGTGTGGGAGTGAGTGTGTCTTCCTCCTCCTACTGCTACTATCTTTGAGAAAAATAACACCACCACGTACTTACTCATCACCGTATATTCTTTCATTTCTGCACAAACAATTTACAAAAAGAAAGTAAATTTTATAGCCGTCACAAATTGTACTAAGATTATATAGCAGAAGAAATCATTGAGTGACAGCCGCACACACACACGACCTTTTTGTTTGTTTTTTATATCAAAAGTCATCGTTCCCTCCCCCTTCCCCTCTACTGTTGAACAGGCTAACAGGTGTAAAAACAAGTAGACACAAATGTTAAGTGTTAAGGCGATCGTAAGGAAAAAAACAATTAAATCAATCAAAAAAAAAAAAAAAAAAAATATATATATATATATATATATATATATATATATATATATATATATATATATATATATATATATATATATATATATATATATATATATTGTTACGGTCACACCGTAACGGACACGGTTCTTATGCCCTAGTGCCGGGTGTCCACTTATGAACAACCCAGTCACAACCACGTTACGGGCGTGTACGAACTGTAGTGCTGATGTTTATACGTCCTTTTAACCCACCAAAGGACAAGGAAAGTCGACTATCCCGTAGGACTAGTCACTCCGAGGGCCACACGCCGGTGGCTGGACAATAGGCTTTAAACAAGAAGTGCCTGGTTAAGGAACCTATGCACTCTTAGCCCCCAAACACAGCACCTACAGCCACCCCGTTAACATTAAGAGATCGCCAGTTCTTTTAACCCTCCAAAGAACAAGGAATCTCCCAGTAGTAACCACCTTCTCCTCCTTACATTCTAAAGAGACTTACAGTGAGCACAAGATTACAGTGCCTAGACAAGGAGCTATCGCTCCAACCAGAATACCGCCCACAAGGTGTCTTTCCACCCACTTCTGGTTGAACAATATCTCCTCTCGACTCAACTAACACCCTGCAAAGTAGCCTCCCGCGAGGGGACTCCGTACAGTGCGTTATATGAGCCGTAATTAATTAACACTAAGACGGGATTACTCCTCGTCTGTGTTATCACACAAGAGGCCCCAGATGATAGGCTCTCTCTCTCTCTCTCTCAATGAGGACAACGAAGACAACGCCGAAAAAACGCCGACAAAACGCAGACAACGCCGACAAACGCAGACAACGCCGACAAAACGCAGACAACGCCGAAACTACTTCCCCGAGACTGAACAGTCTGACAAAATTCTAGGTGGAGTTCACCGCTAGCTAGATGTTAATGATACTGTCACCACACTCGTCTCAGTGCTCTGGCTTGTAACCGTTTCCTCTACGGACAGGGCCTTACTGTCTAGCTACACAAATATACCCCTTATCTAACAGGCCGGTCGAAATAACCCACTCCCTTAAATATGAGGACGTTACAGACAAAATAATGCCAATTTGTGGGGAGCTCAGAGCGCGAGGTATTCTTGGTGACGGTTAGCGGGTAACTAAACTCCTCACGGCATCTCAGCTCCCAGCTACCCAGGCAGAGATGCCAAATCGCACCACCGTCTAGCACCGCGCCCTCCTCCAGTCCGCTATAGCCTAATAACTTCTTTTTCACAAAATCACCACAGGCCACAGAGACGACGCAGGACAACAACAAACATACGAGAGGAAGCAGAAAGGAATTGTCTACAAGATAGGATACCTTGCAACACAAAGAAGAAAGAAGGAAAGTTAGGAAAATTAGGAAAACGAAGAGAAGATAAAACATTTAACAAGCCTCGCCTTAATACGCGCTGGCAACTCATCTCTCTCCCTCTGTCCTCCCGCCACGCCCGGCTACGTGACCCCACGCCACGCAATCTCCCACGCCTGCTCCAACCAGCCGCGTGGGTCCCGCAACACCAAAGGCATAACACACAGACATGTCACGTAGACACGTCTCCAACACTTCCCGTTCTTTCTCGCCACCTACTCTGCCTCCCCACTAACACAAAGAATGTAACTCTTCCATGCCCAGCCGCACCCAGCTGACACAAAGCACACTCCCACGCACGTGGAAAGCACACACTATCCACAACACCCCGCATGCCTCTCCACTCCTCCTCAGAGAAACTTCAATCTACGTCCACGGGGCCGGACTAACCTCTCCAGTCTACTGTCACTAGCCTAGCCCGTACCGAGTGTTATAGCCTCAGCGTGGCCTTCTTCCTTACCAGCCCCTTAACATTCTTTCTTCTCCCTCTCAGGAAATCTTCATTCCTGTGGGGCTTGACTCGTCTTCCCCAGTCGATACAAGTGTGACGGGCGGGGCCCGCAACAATATGAAAAGTTGTATTGCATCTAATGACATTGTGTGTAATCACTATTTGAACGTCATTGTATGGTGCGTGGTATGGAGGTGTGCAGTGCAATACCAGTGCAATTAACAAAAACTGTGAAAAGGAACACTTGTACAGTACATTAATGGGCAATGCAATACAATGTGTGATGAAATGTTTGCACCAAGTCTGAGATGCATGTAAATCTGACCCTTGTCCCATAATAATAATGATAATAATAATTTATACATCCCCTCAAAAGGAGATAGCCAAGACAACGTCTTGTGTTTTCGTAGGAGAGAATACAGAGGAGGGGCTTCCACACTCCTCTGTATTCTCTCCTATGAAAAGACAAGGTGCAGATGAAGAGGCAGAGTAATGCCTTCCTGAACCGTAATCACCTTGGCTTGGTTACTTTCCGTTCAAGGATATAAGCCAGGTAGAGAGTAAGAAAGGTAGTGTCTCCACAAACCATAACATTAATAAGTAGGTGACCTAAGTCATTCAATAAAAATGTGTCCACTCTTAAATCACTTTTATGAAGCACACACACACACACACACACTTAATGAATGAAGAGTATGTTAATGTTACAGCAGATCTTCACATCACTGAAATGTCGGCTTTATTCATTTACACACATTCCCTTCCTTATAACCCGAACAGTCTTCATTCACATTTACTATTTATAATATATCTATTTGACACCTGTTCCTATGAATTCCCCACACCAGGAGAGAGAATGAGAGCATTCAAGGAGGGGATGTAAGGATTGAAATAAATAGTGACTGGGTGAGTTAATATATTTATTCATTTATTAACTCACTCCATTTATTTCTTCCCCCTAATCCCTCCTTGCATACTCTAATGTTCTCATTCTCCTTTCTCACATAACCCCAGCACTCTGTATCTTTTTTTTGTTTTACATCCATGCTTACTGTCCTTTCTATTATATGGTGTAAGGATCCAATCATTGTCCTCCCTTGTACAGATCTTCCTCTCACCTTCCATACTTGTACAGGATAAAACTAAGATAGTACTTCAATTCATGTGATACTATATCTCTTACTCCTTCCATCCAAAAATGCAGCGGTGATTCAGTTACACACAATCATACACACAATGCAATATACTTTCAACCTCCCTATCACTACAGCCTTAGTTCATACTTTTCATACATTATTCACATCTAAACTCAATATGGATAATTAGTTCATACAAAAAATTCTGATATGCACCTTGATCATAATATTCTTCCTCAATGTTTACCTCAATATATAATGGTTTAATGAAAATCGGGAAGAGCTCTAACCTCTTACTAAATAACGCAACGGTCATAACACACCGTCACCTTCACTAAAGATGGAACAGGAAGTTTGAGCACAAGAAATGGAATCCAACTTAACAATATGACCTTAGTACAGATCCTTATGTTACACCAAAACATCACCTTAGTGGAGGATGTTGGTGTACGAAGACCATAATCAGAACAATGGTTTCTGAGATTAATTAAGTAACGGCTGAGGAATGACACATTTACACAAAATAAGGAAAATAAATAGGTATAATATAAAAGAATGAACAAATAAATTCCTACATAACAATAAAAACAGCATTTTGTGGAATGTCATTAGAAAAGCACCAGATTGAGAGAATCAGTCACATACAATAAAGGAAAGTGAACTAACGAATAGTATGGCCGGCTAGGCTAGCTCAGTGGTGCAGTGGTCGGCTCATGGCCTCAAGGTTGAGAGTTCAATGCTGGCTCACGGCAGCTTCTTGGTGAGACTGAGAGGGGAAACGCTCTCGTTAACTCTAGCAGAACTATATGGGGTGTGGCTACCTAGCTCTGGGAGATTCCTTAATCACCTTTAACTAACAAATAAATAAATATGGATTCTATTAATGAAAGTATATTTAAAAACAAGGTATTGCTGGACACATCACCAAAAACACCTTCATCACAACCTTTATGTGTATATGATGTATTTACAATCAACAGCTCGGTGGAAACAGTACAATGAGTCACAATACGTATTTACACCAACACTGTTTTCGATCACCTTCAAGTAACTAGAGAGATGCATTTCTGGCCAATTCACTCTGATCTAGATACACGATTTTTGAAAGAAAGTGTATAAATTATTACAAATATACAGACCTCATTAATATTCCTGAACACACCAAGACATTCATCCTGTGTCATTTCTGCACCTTAGAACTTGTCAAGGTCACACGCTATTATTCTAACACATTCCAGTCCCACTCACTCTCCCATCCTGCCTTTCTTAAGTATTCTAGCACCCTGTCCTCCCACTCTATGATACGGGCATTCCCCCCCTTAACACACGCACCATCTTCCTTTTCTTTCACACACACACACACACACACACCATCTTCCTTTTCTCTCACACACACACACACACACACCATCTTCCTTTCCTCCCACATTCTCTCAATCATGTTATCCAGGTGATCAAATACCCTTAGCGTCTTACTAAACATTTCAACCCTTCTATACACTCTTGTGTTGCTTTATTACTGCAACCCAACACACACACACACACACAATCAGAAATAAGAACATTAATGTCCTATTAGCATCATCATCATTAACACAGTGATGATACAGTTTCAGGCTAAACAACTGTCTCCTTTTCTCTCCTCCCTTCCTTTCCTCCCTCCCTATCTGGCTAAAATATCTCCCTCTTTCAGTAACTTTAAAAAAAAATGCCTCTTTCCCTCCCATCCACGAATATCCCCATGACTAAAAATGCTCACATCAACACCACCATCAATTCCAACCCATCCCTGTCCTCCCCAGAGCCACTTATAAACACCTAATTATTGACCTGTTCTGCATCTTTCAGCCAGCCAATGGGAGTGCTTGCTTGACCTGCTCCGCCTGCCACACGCATGACTGGGAATGGAACGTAAGTAATGAGTTGTCGTTGTATGTAGTACGTAGTGATGCTGTACAGAGTCTAGAGTGACTCGCCCAATGCAGGGAAGGACTGATCTCTATAAATAATATGACGTAAATACTACATATCACAAGTCTACCCAATGTGATGTCCAATAGTAATGATAATAATAATAATAATAAAAAGTAATAAATAATATCGGCAATGATAATGCTAATGGTGTATAAACATCTTTACACAATACTCCGTCAACGTCGACTTAAGTAAATTAAGTTTAACGTAAACTCTCGAAAACCGAAACAGCTGCTATAAACATTGATGACTATGGGGGAGAAAAAAATTATAAAATAGCTACTCCTTAAAATACCTTAGGCAATAAAATGTGAGAATGCCTGAGTGTGTAGTGTATATATATGTGTGTGTGTGTGTGTAGGCTAGCAGGAGGGAGGCTTGGGTCCCCTGTATCGGTGACACAACACCTTGTGGAGGTCCTGCTGGATGTGGTTCTGCTCATCCAGACTCTGCAAAGGTGGAAACAACATTACACACACACACACTCATTCTCTCCAATATATTTATTACTTTCACATAAGTGTACTACATCCTCACTCCTCCTCCTCCTCCTCCTAAAGTAGAATCTTGCAGTACGAGTGCACCATTATACCAATAATTTGCTGTATGAGCTGAAATTTGTGAGTATTTTTGTGTTGAAATACGAGTGGAAATTCGCAGTACGAGCGAGCTTCATATTAGCGGCCACTAGTCGGCACTAAGCTTGCACACGCTCCCCCCATCAGTAACAGACTCTGTGCTTACAGTTCACAGATTCATCTTATTGAGGTAACATTGCGATCATTTTGTTAAAGTGATTTTTATCAGTTTTGTGCGTTTCTTGGTTTTTATTTTGTGCTAATTAATTGTGTTAGCCAATAGTCCGAAGAAAGTTCGTGCAAAATATAGTGCTGATGAGAAGAAAAAGCTTATTACGATGGAGTTGAAAAAGGAAACCATAAAAAAGCATGGGAGAGAAGTGTAGTAGTGGACTTGGAACAGATTAATTACATTTCAATTAATTTCAATAGAAAAACTTGATTTGTAAAATGAGTAAATCGCAATACCAGCTCTTGTCATGGAATGAATTAAACTTGTACTGCGAGGTTATACCGTACTACTACTTCCACTCATTTTCAATCTAGTGATGTTCCCTCTGGTCTCCCTTTTTGTTCAACTCACTAACCACTACAATCACACTACTTAACACACTCACCCCATCATTCACCACTACAACTACACTACTTAACACACTCATCCCATCACTCACCACTACAACTACACTACTTAATACTCACCCCATCAATCTCCACCGTTGGGATGAAGGACACTTTAGGTTTGAGGCTGTTGGTCATATCGCCCATGTGCTTGAGAATACTGCTACCTTTATACGAGTCCACACATGTAGCCACACCACTCCACACCTCACCAAACTTCTCCACACACTGCAACGAAGGAATAGTAGATTACTCACGTGCTGGTTTGGTCATGGTCTATCTATCTGTCTGTCTGTTATTAAGAACGAACACCTTGCTCGGATGGCTATGACAGAAGAGTTCATTTATTCCTGCTCTCTCTCACCCACAGCCCACAGACCCACAGGATGTTAACACCACACTACACCCACACCTATAAAAATTATATAAAATCATTCTCTCTCTCTCTCTCTCTCTCTCTCTCTCTCTCTCTCTCACCACACCACACCACAGGACCCACAGGATGTTAACACCACACTCAAGACACCACATTACACCCACACCTATGGAAATTATATAAAATTATCTCCCTCTCTCTTTCATTTCAGTGGTGGTCATCCTGTTCCATCCTACACATCTACACTTTCTTAGTCCTGGCAGACAAGTGTTAAGGTGGCGTGTTCGACCCTCTTTACCACTCTACATTTCACTCCATCTATACATGACATAATACCATATATGTTATAATACAAGCTTTCATTACTTTCACCCTCCGTTGTGGCAGTGGCAGTGTGTGGTGAGCTGGTGGTAGTGGTTATTGGTAAGGGAAAGAGTGGAGTATTTAGTAGAATGGTAAAGATAGGGAAAGGCTTGGCTGGTGGAGGAGGAATGGAAGAATGTTTGGTGTGGAAGAATGGTGATTGGAGGAACAGCATCTTTGCAATAGTACTCATAAAAAGGAAGATGTAAAAGGCTGTGTTTTATGCTTGTTTGTTTAATAGTTTCTAATGTTTGTTTCCAGTATTTTTGTATGCTATCACACATTTGCAGAAAAATAAATGTATTATAAAGTTAAGTCCAATAAAACTTTATATGTAAGTTTATGTATGTCTATCCTTGTGTGTGTGCTCTCTCTCTCTCTCTCTCTCTCTCTCTCTCTCTCTCTCTCTCTCTCTCTCTCTCTCTCTCTCTCTCTCTCTCTCTCTCTCTCTCTCTCTCTCTCCCCCCCCCCACCTTCTGCCCCGCCTCCATGGGGTGCTCGTTCTTGTCAATCATGCAACTGACAATGTCGAGTTGCTTGAGCTCGTCCCTGATGAGGTCTGTGACACACGCATGCACGGTGTTAGCGCGGCACTCCACGGGGCCGTGCTGGCAGTGGAAGGTGTACTTGCCGTCCTTCTCTATAGTCTGTTGGAGGAAAACTTTAATTAGACAAGCCTACGGTTGAAGACACGGGAGAAAACGGGTTCACGGATTTAAGTCAATGTAGGAAATTAAGCTTGTAGGGTGGAAAATACCGCTTACATGCATTTAGATGAGGGTTGAATTGAGAATGAGTCTTGGGCTCTGAAACAACTGATAAATATGTTTGAGAGATGACACAACATAATAATTGGTAGAAGAAAACGGGTTATGGGAGTTCAAACGGTTTAACAGTTTATGGACACGAGAGGACAGACAGATAGCGGAGTTTGGGGTTGAAGAAGTCATGACAATGTGTGGAGGGAGGAAGAAGAGGGTCAGAGGAGAACAATAGAACACATCCGGAGGCTTTGAAGGAAAGTTTGAAAAAGAGGACAATCTCGGAGCTACAGAAAAGGACACGAATTAAACAAATTTGAAAAGAACAGTTTTTTTTTTAAATAAGAAAATAAATAAATAAATAAAACTCATAACACTACATTGAAGGTGTGTGTGTTTGGTAAGGTTATAATAACAGACTATATATTGTACTTATAGCCTTTAACCTAACCTAATTCCTCGTAAACCCATGCATACGTACACACACCCACAAGCTATACTTTCTAACCAGCCAAGATAATCCCAGAGGCGAGGGCTGCCGGAACACACTCCAAGTAACTAAGAAACTGAGATTCTCTCTCTCTCTCTCTCTCTCTCTCTCTCTCTCTCTCTCTCTCTCTCTCTCTCTCTCTCTCTCTCTCTCTCTCTCTCTCTCTCTCAAACTTACTAAAATGACTACAGAAGCAACGTGTGAATAATATTAGTAAATTGATAGCATTTTCATCGTATGCATTATCTTATCACCTAGAATGAAAACACGTAAACAAGAGTGACGTGATAAAGTGTATAAAAGTATTAAAAAACTAAAACGAAACGAAAAGAAAGTTGTTAAGTACTGTAATAGTCGAAGGTTCTTATTACGTATCATTCATTTTTGGTTTGAGATGTTCGTTATGTAGTGAACTGTCTACTAATGTTATCAGGAGTGAGTAAGTAAGTAAGGCTCTCTACTCTCTATACCCTGACACACACACACACACACACACACACACACACACAACAAATAGCTCGCAGCTGTGTACTGAGTGCTCACGTGTATTTGTCTGAGAGAGAGAGAGAGAGAGAGAGAGAGAGAGAGAGAGAGAGAGAGAGAGAGAGAGAGAGAGAGAGAGAGAGAGAGAGAGAGAGAGAGAGAGAGAGAGAGAGAGAAGCCTGTCCCGCTCTAAATTAAATCCAAAGTTGAAGCTTCAGAGACAAATGAGTGAGGAAAAGGTGAGTACAGTCTTTGCTTCCATCGGGATCACATATACATAACAAGATTCAGACAGCAACAACAATAATACGAGAAAAGGAGGCAATTAACAGACAGCTGCCACGTGGGACTTCAAATGGTGATAATAATAAAGTAACGAGGGGGGGAGGTGGTAGTGGTGGTGGTGGAAGACAGAAGGAAAAACAAAACAAGAAGAAAGAAGGAATCTGAGAAAACAGAGCAAAAAAGGGAAAACAAATCTGAAATAACAACAATAAGAGGAAGAAAAATAAAGAACGAATAGAGAATAAGAAAACAAAGCAAAAAGGAAACAAATAAAAAAACAAGAATAAAACAACAACAATAACAACACTACCACTACCTAATAAAACCAGCCATCACAACACTAACCCTGGCCTTTCCATAGGGGACGAAGGCGACGGTCATGATTGAGTGGAGCTTCTCGTAGGTTGGCTTGAGTTGCTTCATTATAAAGTAGCGACTGTCTGGACACAACGCCTCGTAGTACACCACCACTTGCATTGGAGGGAAGGACGCCACATCCTGAAACGGAAAGAAAGAGTCAGAAGAGGAGGAGGAGAATCACGTAATAGTCTAATATTTATGGTGTGGTTGGCTGAGTGGGAAGTGGAGGAATGGAAAAGGAAAATCACGTAGCAAAAGTCTGTTATATTTATGATTTGGTTATCTGAGTGAAAAGATTATTGTTATTGCATTGATCTTTACTAGTGTGATAGCAGATAAGGAAAGGAAGATGAAAGGAGTGATGGAGGAGATGGAGGAGGAGGAGAAGGGAAAGACGTAGTGGTATATTACTATAATATTTCAAACACAAAGATAAGAAAAGGTGGTGACAGGTACAGGATTACAGAGGAAAAAAGGATGTCAATATATCATCTTAACAATTATACAAAATGAAAATATACATAAGAAAGAAAAATGAAGTCCATAAAGATAAGAAAAAAGTTGATGTGTTAAGCTAGTGATGGATTAATAATGGGTGGAATAAGAGAAGGGACAGTAATGGATTATATATACATTCAAAACATGGAATATAAAGAGATTTGCTTATCAACTTTCCTTGCTAACCTAAACAATGGTACAGGGTTGATGGCGAGAATCTGATGGATGGATGGATGGAACCTTCATAACTACTATATAATTACTCTTAAGAAGTTGCTGGATCGTTAAACATGGATGACCTACAACAAGAACAAACATGAGTAGAAAGTTAAGAAAACCTGTCAAATGTACGTCAATATGGCTCAAATAATTATTGGTAATGGTTAAAAATGGGGAAGAAATAATTAAAAACGTTCATGACACTTTAAACTCTTAAATTATCACACACACACACACACACACACACGGTTCTTACACTCACAGCTTGTTTCACGTGGCCATAGGTAACCATATCATTGATGAGGACAAGGGTGATGACAACACACAACAACACAAATGTCCACACTTGTCCTACACCCCACAACCCTCCACTTCTCCCATCACCCTTTCTACCTCGCGGGATACGAGTACATATGTCCAATGCAATTATCTCTTTCTGCTGATGTGTGTCATTATGTAGCAATTCCACGTGTCTTTCTAGCATATTTGGAACCTTAATAGCAAGTTGCGTGGTTGTGTTGTGGTGATGCACATGTGCACCCCAACCATGGACACCTGTTGCATCGGTGGTGCACCTGTGTGGCGGTCTTAGCACCTGTACATGTTTATTCTTCATGTTCAAATATTAACACACACTTTCTGAATGTATAACCGAATAACACGACACATTCACTGTGCTAATAACCCTATTAAGTGGTATTTAATTGATCTTAACGCGCGACACTGTTATTCACATTACAATTGTTTAATTTTCCTTTTAATTCCATCCAGTCCGACGCGCGAGATGTTTTAACAGAGGAGGAGTGGTGTGTGAACCCTGCAGCATCCCTCCTCACACTCCACCACTCGGCCCTGCACTACAATGGGAACCTCCTTTCTACCTGCCCACACACCAGTTACCAGTTCTACTCACACACAATCTTGCCATTCCACGTACTACACACACAAACACACATGCAGTTTCCCTCACCTGGCACTAACACGAGATCTTCCTTTACTACGCTGTACTTGTAACGTGGCAGTAGTTACAGTCATACATAAATAAAAGTCTAAAACCTAAGCCTACTGATACACGGAGAGTGAGCGAAGCCACATCTTGCTAAGCGTATCACTGCCTCTCATTCTGACTATAATCTTGAAACATCCCGCACAGTTTGTAGGTTGAAAATAATTTCACTACTCCTCCGCGAAGGTAGTCCCTCTTGAACACACACATCCTATAAAACACACCAGTGGGTACCCGGAAGGAGAAATAATAGATAATGGGTGAAAAGAAAGAAGCGAGTGGCAGCAACAGGTGCAGAGGCGAGTGCGGTGTAGCGGTACTCAACGAAAAGGCGGTCACCACACCGTTAACATAGCCCTACACCCCCATCCCTGCCCTGGGACACCACAACCCACCCCCACCCATGACCTAGACACCACAACCACCCTCACCCTCACCCAGGAACACCACAACCATTCCAAGACAGCCCCCCCCCCCTCTTTCCCACCACCCTCGGACACATCATATTACATCACAAGGTCATTGTATCCTCCTTCCTTCGCTGTTTGCATGTATCTCATCCTAGTTTCATGATGTCTGGCACTCCTACACTTCATTAACAAATCAAGGACATTCGTAAGGCATTATGAGGTCGTGTGTGTGTGTGTGTGTGTGTGTGTGTGTGTGTGTGTGTGTGTGTGTGTGTGTGTGTGTGTGTGTGTGTGTGTGTGTGTGTGTGTGTGTGTGTGTGTGGCAGGAAAGGTTATGAGACTAGACAGGGAAAATGTACGAGGAAGAAGAAAGTGTAATGTTCAGCCACATCACCAAACAAAAGTTGCAGCAAATGTTGACAGAACGAATTTTTTTTTTTTTTTTTTACTTTAGTTTACCCCATAGCTAATTTGTTTACTCTAGTAGTGTTTCTTTACATCTCTAGAGCACTTGTTAGAGTAAAGATTTGTTTTTATTTAATACACGTACAATATTCTGCCTTACTATATAGCACCTGTACATCCTTTTAACTGCCACGTACACTCTCTCCACTAACACGCAGTCTCCTCACTGTCTGCCACGTCAAGGCTCTTAACTACCACAAAAATATTCCTAACTTCCACGTAAAAATTTCTACCTTCCACGTAATCTCTTAACTTCTACGTAATTTCCTAACTTCCACGTCGTTTCCTAACTGCCACGTAAGCCCTAAACATTTAAGGACATTTCCAAATCAAACCTAATGGCACGTATAACCCATTTTAACCCTTATCATTCCTGCTTGTGTTACAGGAATCTATGCTTTGAAGAGGATGCCGTAACACTAAGTAATGTAATGGAAAACAACACACACACACACACACACACACACACACACACACACACACACACACACACACACACACACACACCCTGGCAACAGTTGATGTAGGTTAACAATGTTGCCACGCAGATTCTATTCTAGTTTTAGTCTCGCAATTCTACTTTTTTTTCTATCTTGTTTTTTTTTCTATTTCTATAATATCAATCTATGTAATTGTAGTAGTAGTAGTAGTAGTAGTAGTAGTAGTAGTAGTAGTAGTAGTAGTAGTAGTAGTAGTAGTAGTTATAAAAACAATGGTATTATAGTCACCCAAAATAACCAGAAATAATAATAACAATAACAATAATAATAAGAGTAATAATGATGATAATATTAATATGACGAATACAAACTCATTATATTAATAAATTTATACAACTCACTGGGCAACTATAGTTATTTATTTGCTTATCAATTCATACATTTATTTACTGAAAGCAATTAAAGTAGTCCATTATGTAAATGAAGAAGAAACAATAGAAGAAGTAGTAAAAGAAGAAGAATTAGGTCAAATTAAAGTAGAAAAAAGCTGAGAGAGAGAGAGAGAGAGAGAGAGAGAGAGAGAGAGAGAGAGAGAGAGAGAGAGAGAGAGAGAGAGAGAGAGAGAGAGAGAGAGAGAGAGAGAGAGCATACAATTAATCCTCCATGCAGTATCTAAAACTTAACATTTACTCAGAAACAAAGGAAGTTATTGATTTAAAAAGGGCAAACAGTACTCCAGCTACAGACTAAAACCTGGAAGATGAGAATAGAAGGGGGGTGGGGGGAGAGAGAGAGAGAGAGAGAGAGAGAGAGAGAGAGAGAGAGAGAGAGAGAGAGAGAGAGAGAGAGAGAGAGAGAGAGAGAGAGAGAGAGAGAGAGAGAGAGAGAGAGAGTGTGTACTGTACTCTCAAATTAAACTGAACATCCCTTGAGTACTAAATTGAGGTAATATGCGATGATAATTTGCAAGCAGAACTATAATTATGCAACACTTCACGATGCAATTAATAAATAACTTCATCATAAATATAGCAACACTTACTGCTTTCAAAAAAATTACCTGCCACAAATACAAGATAAAAATATGGAAGAGAAGGAAGACAAGGAATATGGAAGAGAGGTGAGGAAGATTATGTCTGCCGTCCATAAAATAAACAAGAAAAAGGAACTAAGGAAAATATAAATAAACATAAAAAAATTCCAAGATCTCTCATTTCTGTATTAATTCCTAAAACATGAACATATTGACTACTTTTCAATCCTCAATTCAATACCATAATTGTATCTTTGACTTACTAGTGCAATGTTAGGGTTGGTGAGATTACTTCACCAATAAATCAATCCTTTATCTATTAGTGTTCTCTGATGGCTGTCCTAATGAAATCCCTCAATGCAACCACAGCATACCACTCTACTTGTGACATGACCCGGGTGGCTCTGTGGTGCAGGGATCGCCTCGTGGCCTAAAGATTGTAAGTTTGATGCTGGGTCACGGCAGCTTCTTGGTGAGAGGGTCAACACTCCCTCGTCAACCCTAGCAGGATTATATGGTGTATAGTTACCTAGTTTAAGGGGACAATACAGTTCTCTCACTCTCGCTACTCCAAAGATCAAATTTTAGTGGATGAATAGGAAAGTTTGCTGAGCTTAGGTGATGAATCAAATAATTTGGTCTTCAAAAACCGTACTACAATTTAGGCTGACCATGAAATGTCTGGTAACGATGTTTGATTGCAGAAAATATAAGTTAACGTTAAAGTTAGCCTGAATGTGGCCATGATGGTGTTTGTTTGAAGTTTAAACACACTGCGAACGTCTCTTCACATTATTGATGATGAAACAAACATTAATAGTTGTGATGACAGGAACAAGAGTAAGGTAAACATTATGGTTCTGAGTGCAAACTTTTACACCTCGCTGCTTAATGAAGTAAAGGAAGTAACAACATTGTGAATGGAATCAGAACACACAAGAAAATCCTGGCAAATATTTGATCTTCCTTAAATAAATTCTAACTTCCTCCACCAAATTTCCACAGCAAGTGCTCGGCAAGTTACGAACAGATATTTAATAAAAGTTCTGTTGGCACATAAAATTAATTGGATCCTTATACAGACATCAACACCTGTATAACACTTGTCATTAATCATATCCTTTCATGAATGTACACAAACTTGAACTTAATCTGCCATAACCGTATAAGTAATTCCCTTTTCAAGATAACATGTCCTTGTGAGACCCGATGAATATATTACAGCCCATCCGAGTTCCCTAACAATGACCACGGCATAACTTAACTAACCAAGATATTACACAGATGAGTGAAGATAACCTTTCTGCACATAACAACAACAGTAATTCACTCATTAGTATCACATCCAAGTCTGTCAAACGCTAAACACCACATTCAACCACAACTTTCTTTCCACTCACATCACACCAACTCAATTAATGAAGAAATAAAAACACACCGAGGAACATGAAATCTTTTGTCGGAATAAAGTAAAGTAAACCACAAAACAGTTAAAACCATTACACAAACATTACACTATTATCCAACCCATACACTTCCTATTTAGTGCCATAACCTCACCAACACATAACATAAGTCCCCCATCAGTCATATCCTAACACCGTACAGCTACAGTTCATACTTGTGAGTCCGGACACCGACTGCCTCATCCCCCATACCTCACCTACACCTTCTCTCACCTGTGTCGTGCTTTGGGCAATAAATCAGGTAAGTTCCTCGTGTCTCCTATAATAGTTAGAGGAAGAAAAGTGCTAATATATCTTTGTTTAGTCTACATCCTCACATTTGTACCTCTCACTTCTATCTATATCTTAAAACTGTTTATTCTCTGTATCCTTGTCTCTTTACCTAATTATTGATCAAGTCTCTCTCTCTCTCTCTCTCTCTCTCTCTCTCTCTCTCTCTCTCTCTCTCTCTCTCTCTCTCTCTCTCTCTCTCTCTAAATTAATCATCTATATCTATGTCATAAAGTTTAAGATG
>JAXIVD010007432.1:0-15000 GCA_036785275.1 Cancer borealis
GGAGGTGGAAGAGGGAGAATGTAATGAGAATGGAAGAGTGAGATGGAGGAGGAAGAGGAGGGAGAATGTAATAGAAAGTGGAAGAAAGAGAGAGAGAGAGAGAGAGAGAGAGAGAGAGAGAGAGAGAGAGAGAGAGAGAGAGAGAGAGAGAGTCCTAATCTAACTTTATCAATCTTAAGTGGAGATAAAAATATGTAATACTAAATTTAATTAATCTACATTCACATCATTTTTCCTTTTGTAAATTTAATGACAATAATTCTTGGATAATATTTACACTATTTTCCTTGTTGTTGTTGTTGTTGTTGTTGTTGTTGTTTTGTTTAGCCTGTGAGTGTGTTGTTCAAGGTTATTAAATTGTTCTATTAGGTATTGATAGTTCTCCTGTTCTTCTTGTTCTTCTCTGATCCTGTTCTTCTGTTATTCCCTGTTCCTGTTCTCCTGTTCTCCTTCTGTTCTTCCCAAAAAATGACAAAGATGACGGTGATAATGATAGTTAAATTGATATTCTGATCTGTATAGTAATATATTTATTCTGATATTTAGTTTACTGTCAAGTTTATTTAGGTTACGTTAGATTAGATTAACACTCCTTATCTGTTCTTCCTTTGTACTCCTTTGTATTCTATTCTACTATTAACATTCTTTCCCTTATGTTATATAGGTTAGGTTAGGTTAACACTTTATCTGTTCTTCCTTTGTACTCCTTTGTATTCTTATGTACTCCTAACACTCTTTTCCTTATGTTACAGGAGCGGCGGTGGCACAACAGCTACCTCAAGTCCCCTGGTATCAAGCCCCGGAACAAGGCTATAGTACCCAACCCCTTGCCCGGCATATTCCTCCAGAGTGAGCGAGGACCCAAGCTGGCGGAGGGGGCGGAGGGGGATGATATGATGACCCCCCCCACCCCCAATACCCCAAGCAGCCCCAGCCATCAAGCACCTCATATGTCTGTTGATAATGCTGTCTTTGCCCCGGTCGAACTTGGAACGGGAAGTAAGTGGATGCGGTATTAGGGTATTTGGATATTTTTTGTGGTTTAACTTGGGATGGGAAGGAAGTGGGCCATTGGGTATTTTTTGTGGTAACTTAACTTAACCTAACCTAAGATTTTCCAATTTTATTTCACGACTAGAAAAAATAAATAGTTTGGGATTTCTATATAATATGTTGTGTTATAAAAAATATATTATGTGTCAAATCATATAATACTTGGACTATTATTATGGTTATTTATTATTAAAATCACATAATATTTACGTAACAATGAAGAGTGATGTTGAAGTGTGTAATTGTGATGTTGTGATGTTAGTACTGATGTCTTAACTTCCTCCCCTTAAGCCGTGATGTCTACTGAATACCGAGGGATGTTGCCAGGCTTCTCCAGCCCCTTCCTGCCTCCTCAAGCCCCTCCACCTCCCCCCACCTCATCACAAGCACCTCCACCTCCATTACCTCCTCGGGTCCGTAAGAGGGAACCGTCAGTAGGCGACACCTCACCCAAGGTCAGAAAACACATGAAATTTTGTGTTTATACTGAGGTTATGGATGAAATTATAACCTTTTTCTTTATCTGTGTGGTATAATTTTATCCTTTTTGTTTATTATAGAATTTGAATCTGTATTTTCTTTCATTCATTAGTATTTAGACATTGTATTTACCTGTTAATTATATTTTGGTTGATGTTATATTGTGTGTGTGTGTGTGTGTGTGTGTGTGTGTGTGTGTGTGTGTGTGTGTGTGTGTGTGTGTTGTCTAGCCCCTGAGAGAATGTTATGTCCCCCTAGGTGAAGCAAGCCCCTGACGCCCCTGAGCTGCCTCCCAGGGACGTCTCGCCGCCGCCCATCCCGCCCCGCACAGCCACCTTGCCCCGGATGCACACCTCCCTGGGGCTGCAACACAACCTTGACCACCACCACCACTCATCACTCATCCATCCCCTCAACTCCATCAGCCTCCATCACCCACTCCCCCACCACCACCACACTCACCACCATCGCTCCATTCACCCCTCCCTCCTTGCCCCTCCCCTCCCTCCTCAACAGTACCAGCTGGACCCTCCCCCCCATCGTCGTAATAATTCTGTGGACCTCTCCTCCCCCACCCCCCTGGCACGGAGACACACCAATGGTCCGCCTCAAGGTAAGGAATCGTTTCGCTTATAGAAAATGTATATATACGTTAAGTGTTATGAGAGAATCAACAAGTTCTTAGTAGTTATATTATGTGTTGCGTTGTGTTGCAGGTTTGCCGGGGGAAGCAACATTCTCTTATTAGTTCTGTGTTGCATTATTAAGTGTACTGAGAGAATCAACAAGCTCTGAGTAGTTATGTGTTGCCTTTTTAAGTGTACTGAGAGAATCAACCCATCCTTATAATAGTTCTATGTTGTTGTGTTCCAGGTTTGCCGATGAACAGTGACACAGATCAAGGTGACCAGCCTCCTACACCCCCACCACGGTTGTCCTGCCGCCAAGCCTTCTCCTTCACCTCCGACCTACACCACTCCTAGGCCCACCATGGCTCCCTCCTCTCCTCTCCTCTCCTCTCGTACCTTCCTACCTACCTTTCCTTACCCTTACAATACATATGAGAGTTGGCTGCTAAGGAGTCCGTCATATACTGAACCTAATGTTGAAAAGCTCTATGACATTATAGAGCTATTTAGGTTTTATTATTATTATTATTATTATTATTTTCTTTCTTCTCTCTTTTTTTTTTTTATACAGTGGCAAGAAAGAAGTAGTAAGGTGAAACCAGCAACACTCCAAATAATAGTTTTTTTTTCTTTCTTGTTTTTTTTTATAATAATGAGAAGATTCTTTAAGCGTTCCCAGTCAGTGATTTGAGAAAGGAATCCTGTCACACACTGCTGCAAAAGAAAATTTATTATATTCCTCTCAATGTTTCTATATTACGATACTTGAGTTGTTATAAAGAAAGAAAGGAAGGTGTGTGTGTGTGTGTGTGTGTGTGTGTGTGTGTGTGTGTGTATGAGAGAGACAGGAAGCAAGAGTGTATGGAAGGATGGAAGGAAGGAAGGATGGTTTGAGGTGATGGTTGTTATTAGTGTGATAGTATTTAGTGGAGGGGAAGGAAGGAAGGAAGTGTGCAGAGTTGAGGGTGTGTGTAGTGAAGTGACGAAGGGGTTGAAGTGAAGTGAAGTGAAGTGAGAGGAAGAAGTGACGTCCAACCTTGGCTCATTTTTGAAAATTTTATACATTTGAGTTTGTTTTATATATTAGAATGATGTTTACTTTTATACATGATGGGGACCTAAATTACACTAAATGGCCTTAATTAAGACAGGCTCAGATTGAATTAATACATAGAGGTACAATTAGTAGGTAATCAATCGCCTTGATTCACTTATTCATCTTGAAAGACAAAGGAATTATTATTTGGTAAACTTCAATGTTGAATGCATTCCGGTATTTGAAAGGACAGACACATGAGGTTCAGGTGTGTTGTTGTGTTGTGTTGAGTTGAGTTGCAAGACAGTGTTAGTTCATTAATTCAACATGTGATGGGTGCCGTGTGTGCCTGTTTTACCTGGTTGAGAAAATGTTTATGAATGTAGATAAAGGAAGGATATTTTTGGGGGGTCGGCATTAAATCCACTTATTAGTTCTTGTCTTGTCATAGATTGTGTAGAAATTTTGTTTAATTTTATTCTAGTGTTGGAGGCATTTGGAGCCTAAGAGGCTGTATGTAGTGAGACACAATTATGTTGCATTTAAAGCAGTCTGTAAACCTTTACTCTCCTTTACACTGCAACGGGAAGTGGTGAGGCAGGAAATGTTAGTCTGGTACTAATATTTAACTGACAGGTTGAAGTTATTTTGTTTTTTATTCTTTTCAAAACAATAGATATTTTCACGCAGGGTTATGTTATGTTACTGAAAATTCAGATCACTTTAGTGTAATTGTGTTTGAGAGTTCAATAGCAGAAATCTGGAAGTTTTTTGCATGTTGTGTGTGTGTGTGTGTGTGTGTGTGTGTATATGTGCAGCGTCTGGAGAAGTGAACACCAGTATCAGAAGTGACTACCAATAACTGAGGTGAAGTGAAGTGAAGTGCATTATGATTTCCTTATCATAGTCTAGTTTTTCTAGCTGATGCTATGCTCGTTTGTAAGTAGACTAGGTTGTACGCAGTTGCTCAAAATATTTCAAACTTCATTGGGCTCATTTACGATCGACACTTTGATTTGGTTCTTTCCGAGAGAATATTCGTGGGAACTTCACGTTACGTTTGCCATTTTGTTTTTATCGTCATGTTTTTATAGTCTATATTTTGTACTAAACATGTCTTATCGTTTCCAGATAAAAACGGCAAAGTTATTATTTTCCACACTACTAATATTTTGAGAGGCTTCAATATAACTGTGTAGTCCAAGGTGAAAGTGCCTAGTGTATTGAGCATTCCAACGAGACATAGCACGTGAATTACTAGGGTGTTCTGTTACTGTATCCACACACACGACATCAAGGCAAGCGTCTCGCCGACACAGTCACAAAGTGTGCAGCTTTTTGTTTATATTTATTAGATGTTTGCTAATTTCTTGTATACAACTTCATGTTCTATCACAGTTTCATGCAAACTTTGGATGTATAAAGATTTTCCATATTCCACATGACTTGAGTAAGTGATGTGGTGAAGGGCAGAGTAATGTGACAGCTTGCATGATGATGTGGTCATTTACACCTTCTTGTCTTCTATTAGACTGGGTCGTTTCATAATTGCAGTTCTTGCTTTTAAAGCTATGCCTGATTTGTGATAATATTAAATAAGAGAATATGTTAACTCATTAGACTATTCAGGAGGGAAGTAGGTGAGTGATGCAGTTTCCCTTTGAGAAACTCTACTATACATCATCTAGTCAGGGCAAAGGGCAGTGGGAGGCAAGGCCAAGGCTGAGGCTGAGGCTAAGGCTAAGGCTAAGGCTAAGGCTGAGGTCAAGGCTAAGGCCAAGGCCAAGGCTGAGGCTAAGGCTGAAGACTAAGGCCGAGGCTGAGGCTAAGGCTAAGGCTAAGGCTGGGTCCACAAGCATTTTAGGGATTACTGGTGCTCAGCCATTATCATCTCTGATTATTTTCAGCAAATACCTGCTCCAAGCTTGCACACTCAGTATTACATAGGTCTGGAGTACTGACTGGCTGAGACCACTCTTGATGAAGGCTTGTGCTTTTGTTGACACTTGTGAATGTTTTCAGTACTCGGATAAATTTTTATCTGAGACCCAATGTTTGATAACTGAGGTAGCAATGGAGACAAGAGATTATATCTGTGATGTCTTTGGGGGCAGACTACCGGCAAGTAGGACTGATGACCCAAGTCTTGTTTGTGCTGGGGGCAGTTGGTTCAAAAGTCAACACAATAACAAATTATTACCATACATAGATCATCAATACTTTGTTAAATTTCTAGGAACAAAATATGGGCTACACTGTGCTATTCTTGTCTTTTAATACTTATCTGAGTAAGACATTCATTCCAAGTGCAGTGTGGCCTTGCGTCTGACCCAATAAGTTAATGTTTTAGTAATGGGACACACACTAGCTGGGTCCCACACGCACGCACAAGCCAGGGTTGCCCCCATCAAGCTAACAATTCCATGCTGTGTAAAGATTCCTATTGCATCTTGTTACAAAAGACAGCGAAATAGTTTGTAGCAAGATTGTGTACATATTTATATATTTGTTAACAATAAGTCCTATAACATCAAATTAGTCAGAGACAGAGTGATTTTTCATTGTCCTTATGTTAATATAAGTTTGAGATCTGTAAGGTAAGTATTTATTGTATACTATACAAGTTACAAGTTACATTACAAGTAAAATTGTCACCTTTGGAATTTTCCTTTGAAGGGAATTATTTTAAATTATTTAAAATGTTTATGATACATATAAGAGGCTAAATATCCTTCATGTTTGGACCAATTATGTGTCTCACCTCGAGATAATTACTGACTGAATAATTTTACTAATGAAGATTACTTTATACACCATCTGTAATTTAAAGCATATTATAGTTGAGGTAAAGATTTACACCACAAAGGTCCATTGAACACTACTTTTCAATGTATACACAAAGGTTACTTGCCTCAAAATGACTTCCAATCTATCCAAGATGAGGTTCTAGGAATGTGAGGTTACTGAGTTACTTATAAGATAGAGTTTTGGGAAGAGTATAGATGACTGAAAGAGATTGTTTAAACTGCACTTACAGGAATCTGAATCCTGAACATCCTTTAAGGTTAGTTAGTGAATCTACAATAATTAAATGAGTATAATCTTTCTCTAAAGGGCATGTAGTATATTTTTCTACTTAGCACCCAAACTTCTTGCACGATATAATGTAATAATTTTTAGCACAATACTAGCCACTACTAACAAAACATTTCTGCATCAACTTTGCAACATTACTCATCTGTTCACAAATTAGATTACATAATATTTGGTAACTAACTGAACTATTAAGAAAGTCTATAGGCAGAAACGTGAATAAGTTGTGCATTCCTCACCCTAAGCGACAACCTCAATAAGACTCAGCAGCATTAATGATTAGGTCATAATTCTTGAAATACTTAAACGTACTTTGGTAAAGGATGAACGAGTGTAAAAATAAATAAGTCAACTTGTACTATGTGGTCTGATCATCCACTGCAACAAGGCACATCACCTACAAATTCACTTCTTTTGGAATGCAACAATAGTAACAATAACCAAACTATTCTTATCAATGACACACAACACTGGGAAGATTATTCATTATCATCCCTTTTAATACTTCCTGTGTCTGTATCCTTGACTAATCCCATCACTTGTATTAGGTTGTCTTACATATAACAATAAAAAAAAAAAAGAACAATACCCAATTTCCCTGATAAAACAAGCATGCATTAATTTACATAAAAAAAATTATGAGCTGTACAATATTTCATGGTGTTGAGACTGACTCGTTAATGCGTTCATGTGTGTGTATATTCCTCACCTACATAGCTGCATCAATCCTTATTCTTCCTTCCCATGTGGAGTTGAGGGAAGGAAGTCTTGCTGGGTTGAGGGTTAAGACGAGACGCTAAGTTCATGAAAGGTTCTAAGAGTAAATTTCTATCCACTGTGTTTACTTTCCACATTCTCAGCCGCTCCCCTGCTGCCCAGCGCTCTGCTGTCGCCTCATCCACTGAGCCTTTACTACCCGCAAGGTCAGTCTTGTTACCCAGGATGATGATAGGAACCTGTGAAGGGGTGATAATGGTAATAATTGATGGTTTGTTATCGAGAAAGTTGTATAATGTATGATATATATATATATATATATACAACATTGCGACTTTGAAATTTTACGTTCTATAAAATAATGACTAAAACTATATATCATTTAGAATTGAAAACTGAAAATGAAAAATATAAAATTGAAGATTAGGAATTAAAAAGTAATTTTGTATTGTATTATCTGTTTGCTCAAGGCAGTGAGGTCATTTAAAGGTCAAAAATACTGAATATATCTACCGGTAATAGTAAACAAGGCTTAGAAAATATGAATATAACTAAATTTAAACCACCAGTGAATATCTCGCATTTTTAATATTTTTGTGTCGGTCTAATATGAATGTAAATCGAAGGAGTGACACCAGAAAATATCTCACATCTTTTTTATCTTTGTGTCGGTCAATATCTTTCTTCATGTCTGTGAGGAGCTGGAAGGAGAGAGAGTCCGTCACACTGTACACCAACACGTAGCCGTCTGCCAGTGCGTGGTAGTGTTGGGGAAGGATGCGGTGGTGGGCATCTAGTCCTGCCGTGTCGTAGAAGCGTAATTTCTCCCTAGTTCCTCGTTCTGTTTCCACGATTCCTACGTACGTGTCCTCCACCGTGGGGATGTACTGCTGTGGGGAGGAAGATTACGTCACGTTCGTTAACCTAATCACACACACACACATCACACTCTATAACCTCTGATCACATACACACACACACATCAACTAACACCTAACTCCTTTTTCCATTAACTAACAAACTAACTTCATCAAACAGTTTTAGAGTTCAATACATACATAAAAACACAATGTAACTCCATTAACTAACACTTAACTCCTTTTTGCATTAACTAACTAACTCCATCAAGCATCAAGACGTCTTTATAAACACGTAGAATCATCAGTCAATCCTCACCTTCTCAGCCGTTGAGTTAGCATAGATGGCTTTCTCAAGTATTGAAGTCTTGCCACACTGCCTTGCCCCCGCCACCACCACACGGCTGGTGCGCCCCATCACATTTCTCTGTAAACACGACACGAGGCTCAACATAACACCACAAACATCACAAAACTCTCCTACATGTTGTCTATCAATATTCCGGTTCCATCAGTTTTCCGGCATGAATTTCAGAGCACAGTTTGAAATTTCCCGAGTTGATGCTGTTTATATTTATGTTTTGATGGCGCTGTACCCAGAATTACCTATATGCTCATGCCGGATTATTGATAGTCAACCTTGCGTATATATTAAACATGATCAAAACTTATATGTATGTAAATATATCGACAAAAAAATAGTTGTCATGCGTATTGTAGCTGCCATGATGTAAGCTGATTAGGTCTAAGTAAAATTATATCTGCTTCTTATATTTCAGCCAAGTAAGATATGCACATGCTGAAGGAATGTCATGGTGAGGTTATTCATTACTTACCAATTACTATAGCTTACCCAGGATTTTTTTTTTTTTTTTTTAATGTTTTTATTTTCCCTTGGCCAGTGCTTTTTCAATGTAAAAAAAAAAAAACTCACAGGAGCATTAGTAACATTGCATCAAGAGTATATAGTAAGTGTGTCTGATGCTCGTTTTAGATATTAGTGAAGGATTAAATACCTTTACCAGATTTTTTTCTTGACATTAAAAGGATACCGGCCAAAGACGAACAAATAGAGGTTGAAAAAAATATATCTCGCTTGTTGCCAAATCCTAATATACTTTCATTTATTATTATTACTATTATTATTATTATTATTATTATTATTATTATTATTATCATTATTATTATTATACTCTTCCACTAACTAACTAAACATAGAGAATCATTCATCATCATTACTAGAATCAACACCAATGATAATGAATAAATGAATGAATGACAAAGTTAGTGTATAATATAATGTATGAATGTATGTAGTACTGTACTATTACCTCTACATACATACATACATACATACAATCAGCAGTCAGCATGGATTAGTCAAAACAATTATATTATATTAAATGAAATCAAATTAAATTAAATGCGGATGCAATTAACAATCTTGTTACCAACTGCTTACATTCATTAGATAATATAAATAAATAGAAATAAACAAATAAATATAAATTGCATGTAATAAAAATGCTGATAATGTCTAACTAACCCGATTACAGACATTCAGGAAACAGACATTATTTTTTTTAAGCTGCCTCTTCACATCCTCTTCCTTTCATCAACACACACTCAGGTTACAATACATTAAAAGGCAATTACAATAAAAAGTTAAGTATATAACATCTAAAATAACATGCTTTACAAACTTTCAAATATAACAAATAAGTCAGTCAGTAAGTTAATATAAATATGTATATCATAAGTAAAAATAACACAGCATTATATCATTCAACAGCCAAAAAGTCTACATCGATTAATATGAACAATAACAAAAAGTAATCCTTTAATGGCTTTCATTGTAACAGCCACTGAGGGAGGAGAGGGGAGAAAAGGCCTCTGCTGGACATGGAAAGTGCATTAAACAGCAAGAACAGCAGGAGGAACAGCAGAAACAGCAGAAACAGCAGATCCTCAGAGGCAGCACATGGGATAAGGTTAGAACAGCATGACTACATAAGGCATTCCAACTGTCTCCCAGTATAATCTGCCTCTACCTCACTTTCTATCCCTTTACGACAAAACTTCCTCGTGAATGAGTCTCAAACATTAATTAACTGATATATTGAACCTTCCAGAGAGAGAGAGAGAGAGAGAGAGGGGGAGAGATAGAGATACAGAGAGAGGGAGAGGGAGAGGGAGAGGGAGAGGGAAAGAGAGAGGGAGAGCGAGAGAGGGAGAGGACACTTGGTAAATTGCAGATACAAAAATAACACAGAATCACAGGAGACAAAACAAGGAAAGAGGTGACAAAAACACACAACAACAACAGGACAAAAACTAAGCCAAACAAGCTTAATAATTGCAATCAAGGCAGCGCAAAGGAGAGAGAGAAAGAGAGGGAGAGAGGGGGATTTTTATGGGAGGGAATAAGGGCGTACCTGACCCACCACAGCCCCAACCAGGCCACCATCAAGCATCCCCCGCCAGCTCCCTAGAACTCCACAGTCCACGCAATGCTCCCGGTTCCTCCACGCCTCTTTCACCTGTTTATCCTCCCGAGGTTTCCTAAACATCCCCCAGCAAGTGGCCCTCTCTCGGCTACACTGGAGAGGGGGAAGACATGGGTTCTCTCCCCCACACACAACACTACACAAGCACAAGCTACAGGGGCCAGGGAACAAGGGGCCGCGAGGTGATGTTTCTCCACGATGGCTTCTGAAATTAAATCTGATCATATGATTTTCTTGTGTATGTTTCTGCTATGTGTGTGTGTGTTTTAAGATTTATACGCATATATACACATACATACGTTACTATGCTAAGTGTAGTTTATTGTGTAATTGGTGAATTCTGTGGTGAAAATTGTCGCTGGTTTGCCAGTCACCTCGACTAATCCTGTTATCGCAAAAAAAAAGTAAAATACATCATATATGCAAAATTAATGCACAAGAGCTTTACTTTTTTAAATAAATGCAAATAGAAAAGATAGAAAAAAATGCATCGCGAGCTTTACTTTTTCAATAAATGTATAAAAAATATGAATAGAAAAAGATGAAAAAATATAAACGTTTGCATTCACGTCAGTCATCCAGCAAACATTCCTCGATTGGGGTTATGTTATGTTAGGTCAGGTCAGGTCAGGTCAAGTTAGGTCTTCCAACACTGAATTTCTGATCAGCGGCTGTGTAGTAGTGACCTGTGACCCGGCATGGCTGGTGGCACTGTGACCTCTCGTAAACTCGGACAAAAGATTATCACTTAGTGCAAAAAAAAACTCGGAAAGAAAAATTAATAATAATTCTCCTTAATGTATAAACAGGGAAGGAGAACGCTGTAATAAAAGGAATGACAGACACACACAAACAATAATAATAATAATAATAATAATAATGATAATAATAATAATAATAATTTTATTAAACCACTTACAAGTAAAAATAAACCAGTTTCAGAGATAAAAAGAAAAATTAAGATCTATAACTACATATAAGAAATCATCACATCTTTAAAATTAATAAAAAAATATCTTGGCAGTGCTTACAGGTACGGCAGCCGTATCCTCATAGTGCTTGCTTATAGATACGGTACGTGCCTAACTTTTGGGTAAATAGCTAATATAACCGAACATAATCAACCTAACATAACTTGACAGATGCTTTACCAGGTCAATAATAAGGCACAGGCCATAGGAATAGCAGATTATTCTGTTGATAACTTTCTAAGTGTTTTTGAAACTCTTCGTATGATGAAAATGTCAAATTTAATGTGAACATGGTGGGTGACGCCGGCACATGCTGGACGGGGTACGGCTGCTGTATCTGTAAGCACTTCCATTAAAAAACATATGAAAACTAAATATATATAACATATCAATATAACTAATAATATACATATGTATACACTCCTAATATATAATAAACCCATATAAAATTTTCTAAACATAGAAATAGGCCTATATATACAGCCTATAGAAATTCAGGAGGACGAGGTAGATAGCACGTATTACTCCACGCCCATCCACACACACGCCCACCCTCCCTCACACGCCCACCAAACATACCCATCCACATACACCCATCCACACCCTCACACACACACGCCCACCCTCACACACATACGTCTACCCTCCCTCACACACCCACCCAACACACACACACACACACACACACACCTTCCCTCACCTAACATACCCATCCACATATATACACACACACACACATTACCATCATACTTAATCCCCCATGTTCTTTTCTTACCATAAAACGAGACAAAAGAAGAGAAAGTTGCAGCTACACACTTGTCACATCCTCACAAGCTTACTAGCAGCGCGTAGGGCAGACTCAGGTAAGAGTAAGGAAATTTTGAAGGGAAGCTAAACTAGTATTATAATCTATCCTGTTACTTTGTAGAGACTTGAACTTAGTTTTCGTTATAATAGAATACTCGTGGAAGAGGTTTTTATCAACTATTTTGTATAAAGCCGTCTAGTCCTGTTACTCTAATACTCCCTTATTACCTACACCAACCTCTCATCTCCATCCATAAAGCCGTATAGTCCTGGTACTCCAATATATCTCCCTTATTACCTACCTACATCCACCTCTCATCCCCATCCATAAAGCCATCTAGTCCTGTTACTCCAATATATCTCCCTTATTACCTACCTACATCCACCTCTCATCCCCATCCATAAAGCCATCTAGTCCTGTTACTCCAATATATCTCCCTTATTACCTACCTACATCTACCTCTCATCCCCATCCATAAAGCCATCTAGTCCTGTTACTCCAATACTCCCTTATTACCTACATCCGCCTCTCATCACCATTTCTAAAGCCCTCTAGTCGTCCTTTAAAACTCCATATCGTCTGTGCACTTACTACTACCCTATTTATAAATCAATCTAGGCGTATCTCTTTTCTAAATATACATTGTTCCAGTTTGAATTCATTACTTCTTGTTTTATGATCCTGGCTTGTCTACTGACTGTAAACATCTTTCCTATATCCCTTTAATTAAAACCCTTCGGACATTTAAATACTTTAATTAAATCTCCTGCAAGAGTGAAAGTTGTGTTAAATATCCACTTTTTACACTAATTAGAAAGCTGTTTCTTAATATATTTCTATCTCAACGTGGACTGTGTACATACTAATTGAAGATATACATATTAAGGTAATTTCTCATCTATATATTTTAGTATTTAATTATTTGTTTTGATCATGTGACCGCTATAAAAGGTAGCTTTAAAAGACGGTTGGATCAGAATATGGATAGGGATGACAGGTGGGATGGATAAAAATTGGAGATAAGGAACTGCCTCGTGTAGGTCATCAACTGGCCTCTTGCAATCTCCTCAATTCTTATGTTCTTATGTTCATATAAATTTAAAGGGCGAGCGCCATGTGTTTATTTATTTACGTCTCGGCAACTATCTGTGTTGTGACAGAGGTGAGGGAGGATGCACGTGTCATCTCCCTCATAATTACCCTCCCACAGCCCTCATTAGTGTATTTAAACCTGTTATAATACGTTCTAATTAACACTGACATGTGCCCTAGAGTCGATTGAAAAGGAAGAGGAAAAGGAATAGTAGGAAGAAGAGGAAGAGGAGGAGAAAGAAGAGGATGTATTTTCTTCAGTATATTAAACACTCTTAGAGGTATGTATTCATTCTATTTTTGTGTTGATATAATTGTTAATGAAGGTTAATCAAGACAGACAGGCAAGCAGGCATACATACAGAGAGATAAACAGACAGGCATAGATATACAGCAAGACAGACAGACAGGTTGGATCAGAGTATGGATAGGGATGACAGATGGGATGGCTAAATATTGGATTATTCCAAGGGTGGGGGACAAGGAACTGCCTTGTGTAGGTCATAAAGTGGCCTCTTGCAGTCTCCTCAATTCTAATGTTATTCTTATAATTTTACAAGTTTAATTTTTTGTTTCGTGGATTTAACTATTATTATTAGTTTTTTCTTCATTTTTGGGTTGATTTCTAAGTATGTTAATCTTATTTCTGTTATCAATAATTATTTTAAACTTATGTCATTCATTCTTTTTAAGCTTATTATTATTACTTTCTGTCTAGTTAATGTGACAATATGTTAACTAATTTCAGTGTTATAAGCTGTTTTTATTTATATAAAAGCTGTTTTAAAGCTTTTGAATGATTAAATATTATCTATATTCACTACCAAAATATAGAGAGAAAAGTTATTCATACAAAATAAAAAATAAAAATTATATATAGATATTATTTAATCCACAAATTTATTATGAAAAAATCTAAGAATAAACAGAACATATAGTATTTAGTTATTCATTTATTATTGATATTATTATTATTATATATTATTTAACGACTAAATTGACTTTATACGACGCGTTTCAGATTCACTCGTAATAACGAAAAATAATGAACCAAATATCGATAATGATAAAACTAAACATACCTTGACTTATGTATGTATGTGTGTGTGTGTGAGAGAGTGAGAGAAAGAGTGAATGTGTGTGTGTGTGTGTGTGTGTGTGTGTGTGTGTGTGTGTGTGTATGTATGTATGTGTGAAGCCTTATATATAAATTGTGATAGCGAATAATGCAGAGGTGAAGCCAAACCCAAGACTGTTATATCGGCTATTTATAGATGAACTCTGACCTTCTATTACTAAAAGGATGTGTTAGCCGTCAGGTTTTTGAGTGTATAGTTTATAGTTTATAGAAATGTGATTATAGATAACATAAGGAATTGTTAACCTGTCGGGTTTTTTTAGTTTATAGTGCCGGCTGATTCTAGAAATGCGTTTATTAATTACATAACATAACATAACATGAGAAAATAAGGAGACTAACTAACTAACTAACTAACTGACTGACTAACTAACTGGGATTCATAATTTTGTAATGTGTATTTATTTTCTTCCATATTTTTATAACTTAGTAAATATTTATATCTCATAGAAAATTATAGACTTTTGAGAAATTACATTGACTTGGCAAGATAAATTTATGTGTTAGAGAGAGACAGAGAGAGAGAGAGAGAGAGAGAGAGAGAGAGAGAGAGAGAGAGAGAGAGAGAGATAGAGAGATAGAGAGAGATAGAGGTTGCTGTCCGTGCGTTATATATTGT
>JAXIVD010007433.1:0-7500 GCA_036785275.1 Cancer borealis
GAATGCATGAGGTCAAAAGAGGCAGGTGGGATGGGGCGACTGAGAGAAAAGAAAAAATATAGGGAAAGGGTTGAGCTATATGTATGGTCATATGAGTAAAGATAGGGAGGTGGGAATGGAGAAAAGATAGGGAAGTGGGAATGTAGGGAAGATAGGGAAGTAGGAATGTAGGGAAGACTATGAATTGAAAAAGAAAACTAAATGAAGAGGCGCAAAAAAGAAGCTTCAGCAGCATTTATTTTTTAACATTCAGGTAATTTTGCTTAATTAAAGGTAAGTGGTGGCAGTAAAAAAAATCTCTAGTTAATTAGAGTTCCCAGGTGATGTTGTTGTGGGTGTTCCTATCATACTCTAGCAACCATCAATACACTATTTCATACTGTACCTCGGAAAATATTACTTAATTGGTGTAGCTAAGTTGGCTCGCCGTGAAATAATTACTCGTGTTTATAAAGTTAATGAGGTTGAAGGTGATTAGAGGGAACGATGTAAAATTATAGTGGGAGTAAAAGCCGTAATGACGCATATTCACTGAACGTACTATTTCAAATAGAGTATTACCATGTGGTCTAATAGTTGCATTGGATTATTTTATGTTTATTTTTCACCGATATCATAAGGTGGTGGAGAAATGGCTGCGATAAGGCAAATGAGGAGGAGGAGGAGGAGGAGGAGGAGGAGGAGGAGGAGGAGGAGGAGGAGAGGAGGAGGAGGAGGAGGAGGAGGAGGAGGGCGTGAGGGCCATCCGTCTCAATGAGTATCTAGAGTCATTACTCAGAAGGCGACCTGCGAGTCACACACACACACACACACACACACACACACACACACACACACACACACACACACACCACCACACACCTTTTCTACCTACCCATGCCCTTCCGCTCCACACACACTCCTCGGCACCTCCCACGCACCCACTCACACCCAGCCACCAACCCACACAGGCGTCCCCCTCCCCCTCACACCCCACGGCTGACAGTAACCAGGTCCATTAATCACGGCTTAGTCCCAGTTATTATTCCTTTTCCTTACGTCCACGTCTTCGCTACATCTTCATATTCCTTTGAGATCCATCAACTGATAGATTACCGGCCCCACCTAACCCTACCCTTGATTCTATGTCCTTCTCCTTTTCGCTCTCATCTTCCCTCCTATTCCTCCATCTTTTTCTCGCTCCTTTGTCTTCTTCCTCCTCCTCCTCCTCCTCCTCCTCCTCCTCAACGGGTCACATAGCCTTCTTCTCCTCTTCCTGGATGTCGGGTGAAGGCAGGCTGCGGTGGGGGGTCACCTAAACACCCCCGCCATTGAGCACTGTGGCATCCTTCCCCTATAAGGCAAACAGATGTCCAACTGATTCTTTTGTTCTCTCATAATAGTCCTAGCGACTCGATCTGTCCGCGTCCCAACCTTGGCGGCCATGGCTTTAGCACACGACGTCGGCGGCACGATGGTGGTGATCGATCGGCTCTCGGGGCAGGAGGGAGGGAGGGAGGGAGGGAAGGGGGGGCGGGGTGGTACATGGGTGTAAGGGAAAGGATGGGTGTTACGAAGGAAAGGTTTTAAGGTAAGGTATAATGAGCCGTGTTAAAAGGATATTGAATGTTAGATTTCTGGTGAATTTGGGTTGTACATGGTATTCAACTTATATTTATAGGTCATCTAGTTTAGCAGGTAATGATGATGATGATGATGATGACTTCTTCACTATTTTCTGAAGTTTGTGGAGTGTTCGTTATGCGTAATTGCTGCTTTATTAACCGCATTTGTTAAATCAATAAGACAAGAGAGTGGCCAAAAAAGACTTAACAAGGAAGCCGCCAAGTCGAAGTTAAGATCGGGGGAATCAAACACAGTGACGTTAAATGACAAGCCAATAGTATCAGAAAAACGTGATTTGCAGAGTTGCCGGCGGTGAAATTACGTGTTTGTTTATCGCAGCTGCCCCAACGCGGTGGCCTGTATGCGTGAGTGCACTTGGACGAGCCCCTCAGGGTGTTCAGGAGACAATCTGATTATTGGCTGGTCTTTTTGTGTGTTGCGGGCGATCCGTGGGCAAGAAATTAATTTTTCTTTTGCGGATGAAATTGACGAAGCGAAGGACTTTTGATTCTGCTGTCACGCCAGCTTTGTAGTAGTAGTAGTAGTAGTAGTAGTAGTAGTAGTAGTAGTAGTAGGAGGAGGAGGAGGAGGAGGAGGAGGAGAGGAAGTAGTAGTAGTATAGTATTTCAATGTAGAATGGAGGAAAGTAGAGGTAGGAATGCGCTCCAGTCTCTCACCGGCCCAGCAGGCACCCATCGTTCCCAGGTCGGGCAGGCGGGAGGTGACAACAGGAGGGTCGGACACCGCGGCACAACGTCATTATAATAAGACGAGGGACGTTTAGGAAGTATTTATGGTCACACTTTATCGTCCTGAGAATACCCCGTCCCTGCTATTTATCTACACTCATAAAATAAGAGAAATGTCAGCACAGGTCGGCCGTGACAAAAACTCCCTCCGCCCCTAAATCTTCCCCGGGTTTCTGAAAGGGACAGTGACAATTTTATAAGGAAACGTCGAATGACACTAAGATCGTAACACGAGATTACGACCTCATGGTTTCCCTCGTCTCTCTTTCCTTTAGCTCAGTGGACGGGGTTCCTCTCCAAAGGTTAGACTGAGTGAAACATTTCTCAAAACGACGAGACACAAGGACACGGCGACAAAAACCGTGTTAGCCATTTTGAGTATACGGAATTAAAGACAAGGGTACACCTCACACTGAGCGAGGCCATTCTTCGGGCCGGCCCCCTGGTGGCTGAGTTTGGAGTCACTGGGACCCCCTGCCGTGCCCTCTGTGAAACGTGCGCGCCATGTCACCTCCGGATGCGGGGTTGCCCGTACCGCTCACAAATGGCTGAAGCCTTTTATCTCCCTCAGCCTGTCTGTCTGTCTGTATGTATGCCTGTTGGGGTTATATTTTTTTTTCTCTCTCAACGGTGGTAAATTTGGTGATGTTTCTTACACATTTTTTTCGTTTTGCTAAAGGCCGGTATTTGGATGAATGTGCATGACACGGGTGAGTGAGTGCGAGTGACAATAAACACACGAGTGGAACTAAAGTGTTAGAAAATGTTAGAAATAGTTTTAAAGTAATTGTTGTAGGATTATATTTTTCCCTATGAAAGGTCACGTTTTTTCATTGAATTCATATAGGGATTCTATTGTTTTGTTTCCTGCGTCTTATCATCTGCAATCGACATTATAGTAAAGAACCGCAAACTTGGTATTACACTTGTTCAGAGTGTCTAAAGATCGACCATAAGCCAAGGTGTATCTACAAGTGTTCCTTCACCTACTTAGCGTGTATCCTGGCGGGACCTTATCTTGCCTTTTATCAGATTGGTTATCAGGTAATGGGAATATTACGTTGATACATTGCAAATAAGTGTGTGATTTTCCACTCTTTCTCTGTTATTTTGTGTGTTTGCAATGTATATCAGTTGGTATGTCTCGTTTCTTTTTTTGTCTGTCTGCTTTTATATAAATTTGTCTGTTTGTTTTTGTATTTATGTTTCTTTATACACACACACACACACACACACACACACACACACACACACACACACACACACACACACACACACACACACACACACACACACACACACACACACCGTCACTCGTTATACCATCACCCCTACCAGAGCAGCAGCAGCAGCAGCAGCAGCAGCCCGCCAACCGCTCATCACTGAGTCAACACCACGAGGCTGGACAAACGAGCCGCACCTGATCCTTCTTTCACAGGTGATAAATAAATTCACGGAGGCTGCCTTACCCATCACTTCTCCCCCCCCCCCCCCCTCCCACACACACACACACTATGCCCGTACTACCCTTACCCTACTATCCTACCCACCCACCCACCCATCCATACACACACACACACACACACACACACACACACACACACACACACACACACACACACACACACACACACACACACAGTCACAAACACAAACACAAATCCACACAAAACCCAGAAAACAAAAGGATGAAGGAAGAAGAAGAAGAAGAAGAAGAAGAAAAAAATGAATGATGATGACAGAGAGCGTGACGAGTGAAGGTTCTTAAGATATTCAGGAGCGAGTGAGTGTAATTTCGTGGTCGCTTTAGTAAGTTGTGGTGTTAAATTACGGGTCACACGCGTCCACACTTGTCGCTTATTGGAGGACGATGTCGAGTAAATGTTTCAGTCGTCCACGTGTCGGGCTCCTTGGGGGTGCTTTGCCTCGTGTTTGTGGAGATGTCCGCCAGAGTAATGACATCAGGGAGATAGGATGCCACTGAGGAGGAGGAGGAGGAGGAGGAGGAGGGGGAGGAGGAGGAGGACGAGAAGGAGGAAGGTGGGAGTAGGAAGGTGGGAGTTAGGGAGGAAGAGGAGGGAGAAGATAGTGGGTGCAAAGGAAGAGGAACGAGAGAGGTATAGGAAGAGAAGTACGAGATGTAATAGGAGGAGGAGGAGGGATGAGAGGAATTAAATGATGATGATGATGATAATAATGATGATAAGGAGATGAAATAAATTATGAACAAATAAGAAATTAATATAAGAGGAATAGGGATAGAACAAGTAAAGGAGAAGAAAAAGGACGCACATAGAGAAGGAACACGAAGAGGGGAGAGGGAGGGAGAGGGAGGGAGGGAGAGAGAGGCGTGTGAGGAAAGGCAAGGTGATCGTGAGTTCTGATTTTTTAATTACTTCACACCTGCCCGCCTGTCAATCATCTGGAGGCCACAGCAACACCTGGCCTTCCCTCAGGTGCTATACACTCCTGTCCCTCATTCCGTATTCCGTCTTTTTCGTTAACCAGACGGACAGATGTTTACGGAAAGAATACTGGAAGTGAGATGAGCAGTGACAGCATATTTATGTCGTCTCTATCCTGTCTATCAAGCCTTTTCCCCAGATGCACCTCTCTCTCTCTCTCTCTCTCTCTCTCTCTCTCTCTCTCTCTCTCTCTCTCTCTCTCTCTCTCTCTCTCTCTCTCTCTCTCTCGCTCGCTCCAACTGCCCTTCATGTTCTATTCTCTATGATAATACGTTTAGTCTCTTATTTTATATACTCACTCAATGTGTTCATTCCTCATTTCTTCATTGTCAACTTTCTCAGATAACATCACCACGAAAACATTGCTGATACTGATGTTCTATATTATCCCCACAGCTATATTTTCATCCATTAATATCGGCTTTTTGCATTACACCTTATTCATCTCGGTTTGTTTCCTTATCCCTCTCTCTCTCTCTCTCTCTCTCTCCTTCTCCGGTCTACCTTCTTTGCTGACAGCTTCAGGAACATGTTACATTCAGAACTTTCCGACGTACGCAAAGATTGTATGTCGAAGTTGGCGGCCGGGGAGTGAAGGGAACTGGGTTATGTATGGCTTTGTAGTACGGCAGAGGACCGCCGTGGACGTGGCTCCTCCCAAGGGGGAAGGATCAAGGGCCAGTAGTAATATTTATCTTCTGTAGGAGAGAGAGAGAGAGAGAGAGAGAGAGAGAGAGAGAGAGAGAGAGAGAGAGAGAGAGAGAGAGAGAGAGAGAGAGAGAGAGAGAGAGAGAGAGAGAGAGAGAGAGAGAAGTGGCGTGAGGGAGTCATCAGTAACTTTACCTGGTGTGAGGAGGTAATGGTGATGATGCTGTGTGTGTGTGTTTTTTTATGTGTGTGTGTGTGTGTGTGTGTGTGTGTGTGTGTGTGTGTGTGTGTGTGTGTGTGTGTGTGTGTGTGTGTGTGTGTGTGTGTGTTTGTGTGTGTGTGTGTGTACAGAAGCGGGACTAATGAAGGTGTTCTCTGTAATCAAGACGACCAGGATACAGATGCCACCTCGATGACACACACACACAAACACACACACACACACACACACACACACACACACACACACACACACACACACACACACACACACACACACCATAATTGGACTTCACTGGCCACACTCCCGTCAACTATGCAGGAAGCTGACCTTTGAATAATCTCAGCGCGGGGCCGAGTGTCAAGGTGTGGGATACGTTAGAGGTGAGGAGGCGGCAGGGCAAGAGGAGGAGGGGGCGAGGAGAGGGCGAAGAGGGGGCGAAAAGGGGACAAGATGAAGCAACGAAAGGGTGGGTGGATGGGTGGTTTTGCTGGGGCAGGGATCGGGGAGTTGGAGCGTGGGGCAGGTAGGGTTAGGTTAGGATGGTGTCGGATGAAGTGGGGTGGAGTGGGGTGGAGTGAGCAGGTCCATCAAGTGACCATGTAAGTTCAGCCACTCAAGGACCCACACAGAGGAGTCACACAGGCAGCCCCGGACACGTTTTCTTTGTGTCTAGGCTCTTGAGGTGCACGGCGGGCAAGGAGGGACGAGAAGAGAAGAGAAGAGAAGGGTGTGAGGGTGGATGAAGAGAGGGAGACAAGAGGTAGGTAGGAGGAGGAGTAGTAGTAGGAGGTGGTGATATAGGGGGAAATGCCCCATCCAGCCCACTCTAGGACAGGATGTGGCCTAGTTGGGCTTGCGTTGGACTCATTATCTCGTGGTTTTCATGCGTCACTTCTTCTTTCCTCCCCTCCCTCAACCCCTAACCCCCTCCAGTAAGCCCATCACATAAACACGAGGAGGAGCTTGCTTGCTACTTAGACTCACTCGTCCATCAGGGAGTAAGCGAGCCCTTGTTTATTTTTGCTTCGGCCACTAAGATGGTCGTAATGCGTGTCGTGGTGATGATTCATTCGTGTTGGTATCGTGCGTGTGTCAGGAACTATACGACCTGCGCTGCTTCAAAGGGTGCCGAGTGTTAGCTATGATTTACGGGCATCCACCTACATTTATTAGTGGACGTATTACTCTTTTTCTTACCTTGCCGAACTATATAGTCATTTTAAGCAGTAAGACATCAAAGGTTCGGTCTGATTTACAGGTATTCATGTACTCTTATTAGTATACTTCTTTTTTTCTAATAGGAGGAGTCAAACCAAAAGATTATTAACAAGTGATGAATGTAAGAACCACGACCACTCATGCTTCTCCGTCGTCTCCGCACTCCCCCCTCCCCCGTGCCTCACCACCACCATCACCACCATCAGCCACGCAAGGAATGTTAATACAATCTAATTCAATGATAATCCAAGTCAGATTTTTCACCTCCAACCATTCGCGGCCGACACAAAAGCGACTAATTATTCCGTGGACGTCCCTCGGCGCCGCAGAAAACTGTGATCCAATATCTAGAATTCTGTGAATACTCAAATTCCGGGCTTGGAACCCGAATAAATGGGCGGCAGGCAGGCGAGCGGCGGCAGACATACCAAGGCATTCCCAGCCCGGCACTACACAATGGCGGATTAAATCATATCTTGAACACGGTGCTGGGGAGCGTCCGAGGCCATGAGGGGAGGGACTGTGGGTGGAGGGAGGGAAGAGAGAAAGGGAGGAGGGGCGGGAGGGAGAATCGAAGAGGAGGGGTGGGTAG
>JAXIVD010007433.1:10000-20098 GCA_036785275.1 Cancer borealis
ACACACACACCCGAGAGAGAGAGAGAGAGAGAGAGAGAGAGAGAGAGAGAGAGAGAGAGAGAGAGAGAGAGAGAGAGAGAGAGAGAGAGAGAGAGAGAAAGAAGGCATTGGAGAAGTAAGAAGCAACGTGGAGGGTTGGGGAGGGTGAGGAGCGGTTCTGCGGGTTGGGGGTTGGGGGGTCGAGTGTCGGGGTGACAAGGTGACGGGGGTGATGAAACTGGTCACTAATTGGTTTGACAGCAGCTTCCTGGCGGGTGGGTGGTGTTGTGACGCGGGAGGGACACCGCGAAGGACCCAGAGCTGCTGCAGGAAACGATCGGGTGTCTGACAGGCTGGTGGTGGTGGTGGTGGTGGTGTGTGAAGGTAGTGGGGGGTTGGTGGTGTTGGTGGTGTGGTGTGTGTGTGTGTGTGTGTGTGTGTGTGTGTGTGTGTGTGTGTGTGTGTGTGTGTGTGTGTGTGTGTACCGTAGATACTGCGACAAAATATTGAGAAATTTCAGTATCATCGTAACTCAATCATAAAACCAATGCTTTAAGATGATAAGAATAATTAAATCAATAACTGATCATACACTGAAAACCCCAACTATGCAATAATCACAAATTCATTAACCTGAAATTAGAGGGAGAGTGTGCCAGATTATACCCAATCGTATCAAATTACCGGGCAGTGAGGAGCGTGTGTAGTGCTGCTCTTAACACCAAGTAACATATGTGGGTGAAATATTACCAAAAAGTTTAACTGAAAAATATCTGCTATGTAACACAGCATGAATCACTGCACGACACCAAGTACCACATTTGTAACTATCAACATAATATAAATAAAATTATCGATTTAAGAAAATTACACTGACCTTTTCGGCAAAATTATATCAGTTTTGCCTACTGATGCTTCACCAATTTATATTTATTTTTCTATTTAACTTGTCCTTGTTACGTCTGCCACAATATATGCTTTCCTACACGTCATTAAAACAGTCAGCATCTTTGCTACAAATATCCGCTTCTAAAGTGCTGGACATTTTATGATTTTTGTTACATTTCTTTCTTTATAAAATGGGAAAGTAGCATTTTTTTTTTTACAATTACTTCCAGTCCTGATGTTGCAATAATACGTCAGTCATCAGACATCATAATGAGACAGTGAAGGAACCGGTTTAAGTAGTTGAGGTAAAGGGTTTCCATCCTGTTCTCAGGTAAGGTCAGGTAACTGAAGAAAAATATATGTTTCCTAAAAGCCCTAACTTTAATCATAATTATTTAGCGGTGGGTTATGTGCACATGTCAGTGTGTTAGTGTTCTAGGTTTATCATTTTTGTATTTTCCTTGATATTAAGTATGACATTTGTGCTACGCTTGAGGACGCTGCGCATTCTCGTCTGTCTATTAATAGTGCTGCAGTGGAAAGGAGGAGCCGCGCTTGTGATGAACATTCGATTCTTGGGTTATTAATACACATACAAAGTGACTTGGTCGTTGTGGAATGATTTAACCTCGCACAAAGATGGTCTCCGTGAGTGCAAAAATAGTTTAAGAAGAGAACATCAAAGTATAATTTGGATACAAGTAAAAAAAAAAAAGTTGAATAATTTTCATCACATGTTGATAAAATAAAATAAAACATCATATCAAGGTTTGCTAAATAGTCGTAAGTATTTATTTTTTTACTTAATAAACTCCGTAAGGCATATCATATGAAACCGGCATATATGCATGAACAATGGTCTACCTACTGTAAAATAAAAATAGAGATGTCAAGCGATGTCATGCAGTTTCATGATGTGTGATTGCCTTGACTTCCCTCACTTCCTTATTCGGGGATTTGACTTTGTGGTAATAGTGACACGGATTACGTCATTCTCCACCACCACCACCACCACCACCACCGTGGACCACCATCACCATCACAGGAGCATACGAATTTATAGTAATGGCTGTGTGGAGCTAATGAGATTTGATTGGTTATGAAGCTGTGGTGGACGTGAAAGATGTGGTAGTGATGGAGCAAGAGTAAAATATAAGTGGTTAGTGTTGGTGGTGATACAGGATGGGAAGAGTGGTATGGAAGTGGTAGTGGTAGGAAGGGTGAGTACGGTGGTGGTGGTGGTGGTGATAAGTAAGGATAAAAAAGTGATGATGATTATGAGTGATACCTGACTACCATTTCAAAATAAATAAAAAATACAAGCATACAAGAAACACCCGTAATATGGCAAGGATGAGAATGTTCTGACGGCGGTGTAATGTGGGTCCCAGCGCGGGAGTCACGTGAGCCGGTCCGCCAGGCATCGACACTAACCAATTCAATTACTGACATAAATTTTCGCTTTCCTAGGCCTTAAGATTTCCCATTGTGAGCATTGTTCCTTTTCTTTCATTGTTTTAAGACGTTCAATAACAATAATACAGCCTTATGAAATGTGAAATGGATGAAATGGAATGTGGTGATGTATGAAAAACCGGCAACCCTATGGTGCTCGGCTCAGCGCCGTCACTAGGCTAGAGGGAAGCACACTCATGTCTTGATACTCATTATACACTCCATGGTTATATGTCTATACAATTGTTACCTGCTTAAACGTACCTGCTGGTTCGTGGTGGACAGGCTAAGGGTGGAACTACAGTACACCTGCTTCTCCTTGACCACAAATAAGTGTTCGGGAAAGCACGGAATCCAACACACACCTGCACTTCACAACAAGCCCGCCGGCACTGGTGGTGAGTTGCATTGCTTCGGATTTTTGTTTCGAAGCGTTCGGTACTTCAACAACACGTAAAGGTTTAACAAGCACCGAAATCTTTAAAGAGCCAATAAATGTTTCATGTTTAAAGAAAGGAAAAACTATTTGTAATATGGTTGGTTATCTATCGTGTCCTCATCTACGTAGGTGGACACGTGGGCTATCTAGAGCCCGTCAATTTGTGATGTGATTTATATTATTCGAATCTAGATTTTTTTCTTCAAGTCGTTATGTGATTGGTTTTCTAATAAATAATGTAACCCTCGTTGTGCCTTTGAATTTCTTTCCTCTGCCTAGTCAACCTACTAGGCTATAAAATGTTTTCTACTATATAACGTATAATCATATACTTCTCTCCCTGTATCGCACTCAAGAAACAGCAGAAAGTGTTCATGATGAAAACTACGATGAGTCTACCTCACTAGACACGAACTCTTCAACATGAACTTTCTTAACCTTACAAAACTGTGTACTGCACTGGCTGTTCGGTATCGCCTTTAACACCATCTTAGATAAATATGGTGAGGTGAGGCCGTGGGTGACTTAGGTTTGTTAAATATTCACCCAAACATAAGTATCAATCTAAAACTGCAGCGCCTCTGTCCTCAAAATAGGGATCCGAAGACAGCATCATCATCATCATCATCAGCAGCAGCAGCAGGTAGTAAGTTCATTCTGGCAAGGTGGCGTGGATCACAGACGCCTTGACTCGCTGTTGGTCTTCCACTCTATCAAGTCCAACAGTCGAGGAGCAAATGTTTCGGGGCGTCAGAAGGTCATATTTTCGTTATGTGACCCTATTTTACAGCCTCCTCGACTCGCCTTCCTTTAGGACTTAATGTTCACTTCGTACTAACTCTATTAATTCTTATGATATATTTTGTCTCGTCTACTCACTCGATATTGACGGTTTTCTGAATCCGGAAAATTGTATGAACATAATACACTTCTCTCTCTCTCTCTCTCTCTCTCTCTCTCTCTCTCTCTCTCTCTCTCTCTCTCTCTCTCTCTCTCTCTCTCTCTCTCTCTCTCTCTCTCTTTCCCCTCAGGCTGCTGGGAGAAAACAGGCTCAATTAGGTCATGTTTCCTGCGCGCGTTGCCACACGGGGCGGTGTTGTGGATGAGGAAGTGGCTCTGCTTGAGGCACTGACAGGCTCCCCACTCCCTCGCAGAGCATTGGAGACACGAGGCAGCAACCCAGGGAAGAAGGGCACGCAGAGGATCACTGTAAATCTCGTGTGGTAAAAGGGGAAAATGTCAAGAAGGAAGTTTGAAGGAATAAACAACGGAGTGACTTGGTGTGGCAATGTATGAATAAACTACACGAAGGGAAAAGCTGTGAGTTTGTAAGCAATGCATAAAGAAATTAATCTTTAGTGATACATGTTAAAATATACTGCACAACGGTGCTTTTTATGCTACTTTCTATTGTAGGTTTTTATTACCGAACTTTTTCAACCATGTGCCTTTGTGTAATCAGTGTTTACCTTCCTCACGCTTCCCAGATATAAACAAGGATGTACTGAAGGCTTAGGAAGTATAACGATGAGGTGCGATGAGAACGAAAGTCTGGGAGAATAATTACAGGATGCAGAGAATATATGAGTTTAAGAAAGGGTAAAGAAAGGAGGATGGAAGACCTGAAGCATGAAGGAGTGTAGCGCTATGAGAAGGATCAGAGGCGAGATGGATCATTGCCTGGCAGGACGAGGGGCTGGGAAGGTGGATGAGCAACCAGGAGGCTAAGAATATGAAAGTTAAAGAAGGTGTGAAGCATGGAAGGATGCAAGAAAGGAGGATACTTGAGAAAATGAGATGCTGTGAGGATAATGAGAGGCTGAATGGATCATTGCCCGGGGGATGAAAGACTGAGAAGATGCGTGCCAAGGAAATGTAAATAAATGAATGAATAGAAGAACTGAAAATGTTTGAGAGGACCAGCCATCATGTTGGAATGTTTTAAAGGAAGACAACGCTACGAACTTGTGAGAATCATCCTGTGAGGATACAGTGGTGAGAGACTGTGAGGATAAGGTGTTTGAGAAGCGAAGCTGTGGTACTTACTATGTTACAACAACAACAACAACAACAACAACAACAACAACAACAACAACAACAATAACAACTACAACAACAACAACAACTACTACTACTACTACTACTACTACTACTACTACTACTACTACTACTACTATTATTATTGCTGCTGCCATTACTGCTACTACTATCATTACTACTACTACTACCACTACTACATAACTACCACCACTATTACAGATACTCCCTAAATGTCGGGGTGTGAATGGAAACTGCCAATTATCGGGTCGTCGCATGAATCCGAATGTGCAAAATATCAATAAACTCTTGGATTGGTGCACCGTGTAACAAGGAATCATGTCACCTGTACGTAAGAGTCAATCTGGCTCGCCACAGCACGGGGGAACAGCCTCGGCGCGCCCCTCTATTGACTCCCAGACTGATGGTGGTCGGGGGTGGGGTAGGGCGGGGTGGGGCGGGGCTGGCCGACGGACCCTACTCTGATAACATGGAAATGGTTCCCAGAATTTATGGTAATGAGAATTGTGTATGGGATCCGCAGGCTGATCAGGGAAACAGGGGTCATGGGATGATTGGTGTATGTGTGTGTGTGTGTGTGTGTGTGTGTGTGTGTGTGTGTGTGTGTGTGTGTGTGTGTGTGTTTGATTGTTTATATGTGTTTTTCTATGTTGAAATTATTATCCCTAACTCAATATTTCAAGTTTTAACATTTTCAAGGTTGATCGTACAAGGTGCTGACCTTTCCTTCCGATGTATTACGATAATTTGCTACTTTCACATAAAGCATAAAACTGAGGTACTGACAAAAAAAAAATCAATTACCCCTATCCATTATATTTCAGTAAACAGTGTGTGGCCCATCCATCCATCCATCCATCTATCCAACCATCCATCATGCAGCCTGACCATTTACAAGTACGAGCTTCGCGTAACGACACTCGCTGTATAATCATGCGTCACCCATTTATACACGCCGTATAATCAACCGTCATATACACTTTCATTCCACGTAACAGGGGTTCACGTAGTCCTACATGTTACACTTCCACGCGCCTCCTCTGTCCACACCAGCATAACGGCGGCGCCCCTCAGCGAGGTGACGGCACTGTGGTAACGGTTTGCCGCCGGAGGTCTGATGCTGCCGCTTATCACAGCCACGTGTCCCTTTCCTTCTGTTAGTATCGTCGGTCGCTCTTCTCATGCCTTTATTATCCTTTCCACTACCTCACTTTTGTTCCGCCTCCCCGTGCCCCCTTCCCTTCTCCTCAGCTCGAGTGGAAGCGATAAAGAGAAAATCCTCAAGGAGCGAAAAATGGAGGAGTGTCGGGGCTGGAGTAACAAGTGTAGGCCAGCGGAGGACCAGTGTCTGACAAAACGTCGACATCGGTGCGGCCATGTTGGATCTTGAGGCATGGGGGGGAGACCAACCTGGGCCCTTGAGACCAGCTGAGCGACAGGCCTTCCAGACCGTCTCCGTAGCGGCCAAAAGCGCCTCTCTCCGAGCAGTGGCCAAAGCCCTCTCTAGCACCCAAGAGGCGGTGTTTACTTAGGGCCAGCATCTTATCGACATTGGGATGAGAAGAGATGAGATTGTGAGGTCCTCTAGCGGAGGAAATGAGAGTTTCAAGTGTTTATCCTGGGCTCACGGACCTCAATAAACCTCTGGCCAAGTTTTCCCATTTCTCATTCTCTTTTCCTTCACTCTTCTCCTCCTGGACCCCCTCTCGCGTCACAGTTGCCAGATGTGTGTGAGCAAGCTAAACCTTCCTTCCGCATTATCAACACTCACTACGTATTTCCCCCAACACAACAGCAGCCTCCTCCGCCACAACAACAACATACTCAACTCACAATCCCCGCGTCCAGTGCACCAACACCTCGCCTCATTACGCTAAATAACAGCGATAAATTTCCTTCCTGGTACCTCGGGCAGACGGGGCAATTCTTATGAACGAAAATTTCCGGTGTTTGGACCCCCCCTCTCTTTCCCCGCTTTTCCCCCATACCCTCACCTCCGGATATTTCAGGGAGACATGAAGGAAAATAATGTAGATCGCAAGGAAAACACTTAGAACACGTCAATATCTGCGGCGTCGTGGAAATATCTGAAGTTACTGTGACCTCCTCGTCCCCTCCCCCCCTCCTTCTGCCATTGGCAATTCAAAGAAAACGGGGAGGAGGAAATGTTCTTATTTTTGAGAAAGTCGGTTGGTCCTGACTATTTGCTGATGGCTTCATATCCGAGACGCGGAGTCCCGAATGAAAATCTAATGGAGGCTGGAGCAAAACGCTTAATTGCCTCATAACCGACCTGGAATATTTGTCCGCTTGACGTTTTAAGTTGGACGGAATATTTGTGTGTCTTGATATTTGTCGTGGCAACGGCGAGTCGGCCTGGAGGGGAAGGGGCTTGATGGGGGGCGGGGGGGAGAGGAGAGGACGAAGGGGGAGAGTGGAAAGGTGATTGGGACGAGGGGAAGAGTAGAAGAGCCACAATATGACGAAAAAATATATCTCTTTTTCTCATTAAGTTAAATCCAGTGCTGGGATTTTTTTAATGATATGTATGACAACAACTCTGAGCCAGACTTCAATCCATGATATATTGATTAATTTGATTATGGAATTGAAAACCGGGATTAAGTGTTAGAAAATCTGAATAAAAAAGAAATTTCCATAGTTATTAATATTTGTTATGGAAGATTAATAAGAAAGGAACATGAAACACGCAGATCAGGAGAAGAGAGAGAGAGAGAGAGAGAGAGAGAGAGAGAGAGAGAGAGAGAGAGAGAGAGAGAGAGAGAGAGAGAGAGAGAGAGAGAGAGAGAGAGAGAGAGAGAGAGAAGGAGAGGAATGAGCTCCATCTTGTTCTGATACGAAATTAAAACTCACTTCAAACATTTGGAAATCCTTATGATCCTTGTGTTTGTATTCTCTCTCTCTCTCTCTCTCTCTCTCTCTCTCTCTCTCTCTCTCTCTCTCTCTCTCTCTCTCTCTCTCTCTCTCTCTCTCTCTCTCTCTCTCTCTCTCTCTCTCTCTCTCCTTATCTTACATCGTTTCCTACACATTTTAATCCTTCACATGCTCTCTTCTTTCATGTATTCTTATTTTTTTTATTTTTTTCAACATAGTTCCCTTTGCCCAGAACGTATCGCCTCGCAGTCTGCAACCCAAGTTATTATATCTCCCTCTCCCTTTCAATCTCCATAGCCCTCTGTCCCCATTCCTACCACCCTACATAGACCACACTCTAAAATTCACCACCACCGCCACCACCGCCAGTCACCATCGCCACCGCCGCCGCCACACACCGCACCCCTAGCACCCTTCCCATCCTTCCAGTGACGCACCCCTCATGCACCCTCACCCTCCCATCCACACCCCCACACACCCGTCACCCCAGCTCCCCCAACGAGGCCAAAACGTTCCTATATGACGTGGTGGGAACGCACGACATTCCAATTTCAAGGGAGCTTACCTTTGTCGACAGAGTGGAAGGCCAATCAAGCGTTCTGCGTCCCTTCCCTCCCTCCTCCCTTTCCCTTCCTGCCTCCTCCCTTCCTCCAGTTCCCCTCTCCGCACTCCCTCTGTCTTGCTGCATCATGGGCCCGAAGGCAAGAAGCATATAATGACTTTTTTCGGGTTTATAGGAGAAAACTCAACGACCTGTGTGCGGGTGGAGGAAAAGAGGGGTCCGTGAAGAGAGAGAGAGAGAGAGAGAGAGAGAGAGAGGGGGGGAAAGAGAGAGAGAGAGAGAGAGAGAGAGAGAGAGAGAGAGAGAGAGAGAGAGAGAGAGAGAGAGAGAGAGAGAGAGAAGAGAGAGATAATGTTGGGTATGAAGGTTTATTTACTGAATGTGATATCAGTTGTGTACGAATCATTTCTTTTTATTCTTATCTAATTATATTTTTTACTCTGGTTTTCTCATGACAGTAAGAATTGCACCTTTTTTCCCCTCAGATTTTGTATTTGGAAAAGTGATCATGTTCCTCTCCCTCGCGCCGTGCAAGGACTGTCCTCTTTGTTTGCCAGCGAGTTGTCCCCGAGTGTTGGCCTAGCCGGTGTGACACTCCCGGCCGTACGTGTCCGTGAATCGTTTCCGAGGCTTGTAACAACGTGGGCTCGTGATATCAGCTAATGGCAGAGTGTTTGCTCCTGGAACTCAACATCTGTTCGGAGTTCGTTCGGTGCTTGTTACCACACATGTCCTGAGCTCGGACATTCCCAATTCCCACGTTTTCAATGAAATCTAACTTTGTTGTCTATAATCCACAATAAATTTCGTAGGTAAGGTATTATACGTGTTTTCAGGTAATCAAGTACATCTAAATCTAATGTTTTCAGAAATGGGAAGGACAATTGTTTGAATTAGTACATATCAACATGCGATTTGTCTATTAATCGTATGATCTTAGGAAGAGAGCAGGAAAATTTATTAACTGCACAGAAACTAAATAAATGAAATGATAAGCATGCACTATGAAGCTATGTTTATCTTCTATGAAATGTTTGCAGTTATTCAGATATTTCATATAAAGGGTTACCAAAAAAAAGGACTTCTTACCTGATTGACTTGACTTATTATTATGTGGGATAATCATTGGTTACCTGAAGCCATGACAGTATTTAGTGCGGTAAAGGTTTTCAAGGACTTACATCTCAACGATTCTTACTCGTTACTCGTATTATGCTTTCGAAAGTTAAGTAAGTCATTATCGTTATACGTAAAGGGACTCTTTTCATATGAATAAAAATATACTCCAGAATAAATAAACTGTGAAGTCTTATTGATATACATACTACTAATAAGAAATGTAACGTCGATTGGAACACAAAATGTCAAACTGAGGAGAGAACGTTAGGTGAACATTACGTAAGAGGATGTCATGCAGGTACGTAACTATAACATTATCCTCTTGCTAACACACACACACACACACACACACACACACACACACACACACACACACACACACACACACTTCAGTCATGTGCACGCGGCCATCACTGCAGTCTCATATTAACAGTATATTTCGCAATTTCGTGAGGGTAGGAAACACCTGTGGTTCAGCCAGTGTCTTCTGTTCCCTTGCACCTGGGTAGAGTTCTGTGAGGCGGGATAGTTTGACTCCCCCTCTCCTTCCTTTCTCCTCCTTTTTCTCCTCCTCCTCATCCACCACCTACTCCTATTCCTCCTATCCCTTATTCCCTTATTCGCGTCTTTCTCACTCTCGTTCCCTCCTCAACTACCACCTCCTCTACCACCTTCTCTCCTCCTCCTTCCTCCTTCCTCCTCC
>JAXIVD010007434.1:2500-15000 GCA_036785275.1 Cancer borealis
AGAGATATTGGAAATATCATTGCAGCATCTGATAGACCTAATTAAACTCTACAACTGTCATAATGAATATTTGTTCTATGTATAATAATTACGCAGTAAAATTAGACCCTATCTTTTTTTTCCAAAAAACAGATATAGTTCTAATTTTCTCGGAAGCTAATAGAGATATTGGATATATCATTGCAGTATCTGATAGACCTAATTAAACTCTACAATTGTCATAATGAATATTTATTCTATTTATAATAATTACGCAGTAAAATTAAACCCTATCTTTTTTCCAAAAAATAGATTGTTCTAATTTTCTCGGAAGCTATTAGATATATTGGAAATATCAGTGCAGCATCTGATAGATCTAATTAAACTCTACAACTGTCATAATGAATATTTGTTCTATGTATAATAATTACGCAGTAAAATTAAACCATATCTTTTTGCCAAAAAATAGATTTCATTCTAATTTTCTCGGAAGCTATTAGAGATATTGGAAATAGCATTGCAGAATCAGAAAGACCTAATTAAACCCTACAACTGTCATAATGAATATTTGTTCTATGTATAATCATTACGCAGTAAAATTAAACCGTATCTTTTTTCCCAAAAAAAAAATTCATTCAAATTTTCTCGGAAGCTATTAGAGATATTGGAAATATGATTGCAGCATCTGATAGACCTAATTAAACCCTACAACTCCCATAATGAATATTTGTTCTATGTATAATAATTAAGCAGTAAAATTAAACCGTATCTTTTTTCTAAAAAATATATATCGTTCTAATTTTCTCGGAAACTATTAGAGATATTGGAAATATAATTGCAGCATCTGATAGGTCTAATTAAACTCTACAACTGTCATAATGAATATTTGTTCTATGTATAATAATTACGCAGTTAAATTAAACCATATCTTTTTGCCAAAAAATAGATTTCGTTCTTATTTTCTCGGAAGCTATAAGAGATATTAGAAATATAATTGCAGCATCTGATAGGTCTAATTAAACTCTACAACTGTCATAATGAATATTTGTTCTATGTATAATAATTACGCAGTAAAATTAAACCCTATCTTTTTTCCTAAAAATTGATTTCGTTCTAATTTTCTCGGAAGCTATTAGAGATATTGGAAATATCATTGCAGCATCTGATAGACCTAATTAAACCCAACAATTGCCGTAATGAATATTTGTTCTATGTATAATAATTACGCAGTAAAATTAAACCGTATTTTTTTTCCATAAAATATATTTTGTTCTAATTTTCTCGGAAGCTATTAGAGATATTGGCAATATCATTGCAGCATCTGATAGACCTAATTAAACTCTACAGCTGTAATAATGAATATACATTCTTAGATCAAATTTAGCAGTATAATGAAATTATCACTTTTTTTCTTCATTTTCTCGAAAGCTATTATAAATATTGGAAATATCATTGCAGCATCTGATAGACCTTATTATACTCTACAGCTGCCATTATGAATATCTGTTCTATGTACAATAATTACGTAGTAAAATTAACCCGTATATTTTTTTCCATAAAATAGATTTCGTTCTAATTTTCTCGGTAACTATTAGAGATATTGGAAAGATCATTGCAGCATCTGATAGACCTAATTAAACTCTATAACTATCATAATAAATATTTGTTCTATGTATAATAATTACGCAATAAAATTAAACCGTATTTTTTTTCCAAAAAATACATTTCGTTCTCATTTTCTCGGAAGCTATTAGAGATATTGTAAATATCATTGTAGCATCTGATAGACCTAATTAATCTCTACAACTGTCATAATGAATATTTGTCCTATGTATAATAATTACGCAGTAAAATTATAAAAAAAAAATTTTCCAAAAAATATATTTCGTTCTAATTTTGTCGAAAGCTATTAGAGATATTGGAAATATCATTGCAGCATCTGATAGAACTAATTAAACTCTACAACTGTCATAATGAATATTTGTTCTATGTATAATAATTACGCAGTAAAATTAAACCGTATCATTTTTCTAAAAAATATATTTCGTTCTAATTTTGTCGAAAGCTATTAGAGATATTGGAAATATCATTGCAGCATCTGATAGACCTAATTAAACTCTACAACTGTCATAATAAAAATTTGATCTATGTATAATAATTACGCAGTAAAATTAAACCGTATCTTTTTGCATAAAAATGGAATTCTTTTTAATTTTCTCGGAAGCTATTAGAGATATTGAACCCTATAACTAGAGATATTAAACCCTATAACTGTCATATTGAATATTTGTTCTATGTATAATTATTAAGCAGTAAAATTAAACCGTATATTTTTTTCCATAAAATAGATTTCGTTTTAATTTTCTCGGAAGCTATTAGAGATATTGGAAATATCATTGCAGCATCTGATAGACCTAATTAAACCCTACAACTGTTATAATGAATATTTGTTCTATGAATAATAATTACGCAGTAAAATTAAACCGTATCATTTTTCTAAAAAATATATTTCGTTCTAATTTTCTCGGAAGCTATTAGAGATATTGGAAATATCATTGCAGCATCTGATAGACCTAATTAAACTCTACAACTCTCATAATGAGCATTTGTTCTATGTATAATAATTAAGCAGTAAAATTAAACCGTATCTTTTTTCCAAATAATAAATTTCGTTCTAATATTCTCGGAAGCTATTAGAGATATTAGAAATATCTACAAAACTCTACAACTGCCATAATAAACATTTGTTCTATGTATAATAATTCCGCAGTAAAATTAAACCGTATCTTTTTTCCATAAAATAGATTTCGTTCTAATTTTCTCGGAAGCTATTAGAGATATTGGAAATATCATTGCAGCATCTAATAGACCTAATTAAACTCTAAACCGTCATAATGAATATTTGTTCTGTGTATAATAATTACGCAGTAAAATTAAACCTTATCTTTTATCAAAAAAATATTTAGTTCTAATTTTCTCGGAAACTATTAGAGATAATGGAAATATCATTGCAGCATCTGATAGACCTAATTAAACTCTAAAACTGTCATAATGAATATTTGTTCTATGTATAATAATTACGCAGTAAAATTAACCCATATCTTATAAAAAAAAAATGATTTCGTTCTAATTTTCTCGGAAGCTATTAGAGTTATTGGAAATATCATTGCAGCATCTGATAGAACTAACTAAACTCTACAACCGTCATAATAAATATTTGTTCTACGTATGATAATTACGTAGTAAAATTTAACCGTATTTTTTACTTCCAAAAAATAGATTTCGTTCTAATTTTCTTGGAAGCTAATAGAGTTATTGGAAATATCATTGCAGCATCTGATAGACCTAATTACACCCTACAACTGTTATAATGAATATTTGTTTTATGTATAATAATTACGCAGTAAAACTAAACCGTATCTTTAACCCAAAAAATTGATTTCGTTCTAATTTTCTCGGAAGCTATTTGAGATATTGGAAATATCATTGCAGAATCTGATAGACCTAGTTAAACTCTACAACTGTCATAATGAATATTTGTTTTATGTATAATAATTACGCAGTAAAATTAAACCGTATCTTTTTTCCAAAAAATAGATTTCATTCTAATTTTCTCGGAAGCTATTAGAGATATTGGAAATATCATTGCAAAATCTCATAGACCTAATTAAACTCTACAACTGTCATAATGAATATTTGTTCTATGTATAATAATTACGCAGTAAAATTAAACCTTATTTTTTTTCCAAAAAATATATTTCGTTCTAATTTTCTCGGAAGCTATTAGAGATATTGGAAATATCATTGCAGAATCTGATAGACCTAATTAAACTCTACAACAGCCATAATAAATATATGTTCTATGTATAATAATTCCTCAGTAAAATTAAACCGTATCTTTTTGCCAAATATAGATTTCGTTCTAATTTCCTCGGAAGCTATTAGAGATATTAGAAATATCATTGCAGCATCTGATAGACCTAATTAAACTCTACAACAGTCATAATGAATATTTGTTCTATGTATAATAATTACTCAGTAAAATTAAACCGTATCTTTTTTCCATAAAATAGATTACATTCTAATTTTCTCGGAAGCTATTAGAGATATTGGAAATATCATTGCAGAATCTGATAGACCTAATTAAACCCTACAACTGTCATAATGAATATTTGTTCTATGTATAACAATTACGCAGTAAAATCAAACCATATCTTTTTGCCAAAAAATAGATTTCATTCTAATTTTCTCGGAAGCTATTAGAGTTATTGGAAATATCATTGCAGCATCTGATAGACCAAATTAAACTCTACAACAATCATAATGAATATTTGTTCTATGTATAATAATTACTCGGTAAAATTAAACCGTATATTTTTTCCAAAAAATATATTTCATTCTAATTTTCTCGGAAGCTATTAGAGATATTGGAAATATCATTGCAGCATCTGATAGACCTAATTAAACTCTACAACTGTAATAATTAATATTTGTTCTATGTATAATAATTATAGAGTAAAATTAAACCCTATCTTTTTTCCTAAAATTTGATTTCGTTCTAATTTTCTCGGAAGCTATTAGAGATATTGGAAATATCATTGCAGCATCTGATAGAACTAATTAAACCCAACAATTGTCGTAATGAATATTTGTTCTATGTATAATAATTACGCAGTAAAATTAAACCGCATTTTTTTTCACAAAAAAATATATTTCGTTCTAATTTTCTCGGAAGCTATTACAGATATTGGATATATCATTGCAGCATCTGATAGACCTAATTAAACTCTACAACTGTCATAATGAATATTTGTTCTATGTATAATAATTACGCAGTAAAATTAAACCGTATTATTTTTCTAAAAAATATATTTCGTTCTAATTTTGTCGAAAGCTATTAGAGATATTGGAAATATCATTGCAGCATCTGATAGACCTAATTAAACTCTACAACTGTCATAATAAAAATTTGATCTATGTATAATAATTACGCAGTAAAATTAAACCGTATCTTTTTGCATAAAAATGGAATTCTTTTTAATTTTCTCGGAAGCTATTAGAGATATTGAACCCTATAACTAGAGATATTAAACGCTATAACTGTCATATTGAATATTTGTTCTATGTATAATTATTAAGCAGTAAAATTAAACCGTATATTTTTTTCCATAAAATAGATTTCGTTTTAATTTTCTCGGAAGCTATTAGAGATATTGGAAATATCATTGCAGCATCTGATAGACCTAATTAAACCCTACAACTGTTATAATGAATATTTGTTCTATGAATAATAATTACGCAGTAAAATTAAACCGTATCATTTTTCTAAAAAATATATTTCGTTCTAATTTTCTCGGAAGCTATTAGAGATATTGGAAATATCATTGCAGCATCTGATAAACCTAATCAAACTCTACAACTGTCATAATGAACATTTGTTCTATGTATAATAATTAAGCAGTAAAATTAAACCGTATCTTTTTTCCAAATAATAAATTTCGTTCTAATTTTCTCGGAAGCTATTAGAGATATTAGAAATATCTACAAAACTCTACAACTGCCATAATAAACATTTGTTCTATGTATAATAATTACGCAGTAAAATTAAACCGTATCTTTTTTCCATAAAATAGATTTCGTTCAAATTTTCTCGGAAGCTAATAGAGATATTGGAAATATCATTGCAGCATCTGATAGACCTAATTAAACTCTAAACCGTCATAATGAATATTTGTTCTGTGTATAATAATTACGCAGTAAAATTAAACCATATCTTTTATCAAAAAAATATTTAGTTCTAATTATCTCGGAAGCTATTAGAGATAATGGAAATATCATTGCAGCATCTGATAGACCTAATTAAACTCTAAAACTGTCATAATGAATATTTGTTCTATGTATAATAATTACGCAGTAAAATTAAACCCTATCTTATAAAAAAAAAATGATTTCGTTCTAATTTTCTCGGAAGCTATTAGAGTTATTGGAAATATCATTGCAGCATCTGATAGAACTAACTAAACTCTACAACCGTCATAATAAATATTTGTTCTACGTATGATAATTACGTAGTAAAATTTAACCGTATTTTTTACTTCCAAAAAATAGATTTCGTTCTAATTTTCTTGGAAGCTAATAGAGTTATTGGAAATATCATTGCAGCATCTATTAGACCTAATTACACCCTATTACTGTTATAATGAATATTTGTTTTATGTATAATAATTACGCAGTAAAATTAAACCGTATCTTTAACCCAAAAAATAGATTTCGTTCTAATTTTCTCGGAAGCTATTTGAGATATTGGAAATATCATTGCAGAATCTGATAGACCTAGTTAAACTCTACAACTGTCATAATGAATATTGGTTCTATGTATAATAATTACGCAGTAAAATTAAACCCTATCTTTTTTCCAAAAAATAGATTTCATTCTAATTTTCTCGGAAGCTATTAGAGATATTGGAAATATCATTGCAAAATCTCATAGACCTAATTAAACTCTACAACTGTCATAATGAATATTTGTTCTATGTATAATAATTACGCAGTAAAATTAAACCTTTTTTTTTTTTCCAAAAAATATATTTCGTTCTAATTTTCTCGGAAGCTATTAGAGATATTGGAAATATCATTGCAGAATCTGATAGACCTAATTAAACTCTACAACAGTCATAATGAATATTTGTTCTATGTATAATAATTACTCAGTAAAATTAAACCGTATCTTTTTGCCAAATATAGATTTCGTTCTAATTTCCTCGGAAGCTATTAGAGATATTAGAAATATCATTGCAGCATCTAATAGACCTAATTAAACTCTACAACAGTCATAATGAATATTTGTTCTATGTATAATAATTCCGCAGTAAAATTAAACCGTATCTTTTTTCCATAAAATAGATTTCGTTCAAATTTTCTCGGAAGCTATTAGAGATATTGGAAATATCATTGCAGCATCTAATAGACCTAATTAAACTCTAAACCGTCATAATGAATATTCGTTCTGTGTATAATAATTACGCAGTAAAATTAAACCTTATCTTTTATCAAAAAAATATTTAGTTCTAATTTTCTCGGAAACTATTAGAGATAATGGAAATATCATTGCAGCATCTGATAGACCTAATTAAACTCTAAAACTGTCATAATGAATATTTGTTCTATGTATAATAATTACGCAGTAAAATTAACCCATATCTTATAAAAAAAAAATGATTTCGTTCTAATTTTCTCGGAAGCTATTAGAGTTATTGGAAATATCATTGCAGCATCTGATAGAACTAACTAAACTCTACAACCGTCATAATAAATATTTGTTCTACGTATGATAATTACGTAGTAAAATTTAACCGTATTTTTTACTTCCAAAAAATAGATTTCGTTCTAATTTTCTTGGAAGCTTATAGAGTTATTGGAAATATCATTGCAGCATCTGATAGACCTAATTACACCCTACAACTGTTATAATGAATATTTGTTTTATGTATAATAATTACGCAGTAAAACTAAACCGTATCTTTAACCCAAAAAATTGATTTCGTTCTAATTTTCTCGGAAGCTATTTGAGATATTGGAAATATCATTGCAGAATCTGATAGACCTAGTTAAACTCTACAACTGTCATAATGAATATTTGTTTTATGTATAATAATTACGCAGTAAAATTAAACCGTATCTTTTTTCCAAAAAATAGATTTCATTCTAATTTTCTCGGAAGCTATTAGAGATATTGAAAATATCATTGCAAAATCTCATAGACCTAATTAAACTCTACAACTGTCATAATGAATATTTGTTCTATGTATAATAATTACGCAGTAAAATTAAACCTTATTTTTTTTCCAAAAAATATATTTCGTTCTAATTTTCTCGGAAGCTATTAGAGATATTGGAAATATCATTGCAGAATCTGATAGACCTAATTAAACTCTACAACAGTCATAATAAATATATGTTCTATGTATAATAATTCCTCAGTAAAATTAAACCGTATCTTTTTGCCAAATATAGATTTCGTTCTAATTTCCTCGGAAGCTATTAGAGATATTAGAAATATCATTGCAGCATCTGATAGACCTAATTAAACTCTACAACAGTCATAATGAATATTTGTTCTATGTATAATAATTACTCAGTAAAATTAAACCGTATCTTTTTTCCATAAAATAGATTACATTCTAATTTTCTCGGAAGCTATTAGAGATATTGGAAATATCATTGCAGAATCTGATAGACCTAATTAAACCCTACAACTGTCATAATGAATATTTGTTCTATGTATAACAATTACGCAGTAAAATCAAACCATATCTTTTTGCCAAAAAATAGATTTCATTCTAATTTTCTCGGAAGCTATTAGAGTTATTGGAAATATCATTGCAGCATCTGATAGACCAAATTAAACTCTACAACAATCATAATGAATATTTGTTCTATGTATAATAATTACTCGGTAAAATTAAACCGTATATTTTTTCCAAAAAATATATTTCATTCTAATTTTCTCGGAAGCTATTAGAGATATTGGAAATATCATTGCAGCATCTGATAGACCTAATTAAACTCTACAACTGTAATAATTAATATTTGTTCTATGTATAATAATTATAGAGTAAAATTAAACCCTATCTTTTTTCCTAAAATTTGATTTCGTTCTAATTTTCTCGGAAGCTATTAGAGATATTGGAAATATCATTGCAGCATCTGATAGAACTAATTAAACCCAACAATTGTCGTAATGAATATTTGTTCTATGTATAATAATTACGCAGTAAAATTAAACCGCATTTTTTTTCACAAAAAATATATTTCGTTCTAATTTTCTCGGAAGCTATTAGAGATATTGGATATATCATTGCAGCATCTGATAGACCTAATTAAACTCTACAACTGTCATAATGAATATTTGTTCTATGTATAATAATTACGCAGTAAAATTAAACCGTATCATTTTTCTAAAAAATATATTTCGTTCTAATTTTGTCGAAAGCTATTAGAGATATTGGAAATATCATTGCAGCATCTGATAGACCTAATTAAATTCTACAACTGTCATAATAAAAATTTGATCTATGTATAATAATTACGCAGTAAAATTAAACCGTATCTTTTTGCATAAAAATGGAATTCTTTTTAATTTTCTCGGAAGCTATTAGAGATATTGAACCCTATAACTAGAGATATTAAACCCTATAACTGTCATATTGAATATTTGTTCTATGTATAATTATTAAGCAGTAAAATTAAACCGTATATTTTTTTCCATAAAATAGATTTCGTTTTAATTTTCTCGGAAGCTATTAGAGATATTGGAAATATCATTGCAGCATCTGATAGACCTAATTAAACCCTACAACTGTTATAATGAATATTTGTTCTATGAATAATAATTACGCAGTAAAATTAAACCGTATCATTTTTCTAAAAAATATATTTCGTTCTAATTTTCTCGGAAGCTATTAGAGATATTGGAAATATCATTGCAGCATCTGATAAACCTAATCAAACTCTACAACTGTCATAATGAACATTTGTTCTATGTATAATAATTAAGCAGTAAAATTAAACCGTATCTTTTTTCCAAATAATAAATTTCGTTCTAATTTTCTCGGAAGCTATTAGAGATATTAGAAATATCTACAAAACTCTACAACTGCCATAATAAACATTTGTTCTATGTATAATAATTACGCAGTAAAATTAAACCGTATCTTTTTTCCATAAAATAGATTTCGTTCAAATTTTCTCGGAAGCTAATAGAGATATTGGAAATATCATTGCAGCATCTGATAGACCTAATTAAACTCTAAACCGTCATAATGAATATTTGTTCTGTGTATAATAATTACGCAGTAAAATTAAACCATATCTTTTATCAAAAAAATATTTAGTTCTAATTATCTCGGAAGCTATTAGAGATAATGGAAATATCATTGCAGCATCTGATAGACCTAATTAAACTCTAAAACTGTCATAATGAATATTTGTTCTATGTATAATAATTACGCAGTAAAATTAAACCCTATCTTATAAAAAAAAAATGATTTCGTTCTAATTTTCTCGGAAGCTATTAGAGTTATTGGAAATATCATTGCAGCATCTGATAGAACTAACTAAACTCTACAACCGTCATAATAAATATTTGTTCTACGTATGATAATTACGTAGTAAAATTTAACCGTATTTTTTACTTCCAAAAAATAGATTTCGTTCTAATTTTCTTGGAAGCTAATAGAGTTATTGGAAATATCATTGCAGCATCTATTAGACCTAATTACACCCTATTACTGTTATAATGAATATTTGTTTTATGTATAATAATTACGCAGTAAAATTAAACCGTATCTTTAACCCAAAAAATAGATTTCGTTCTAATTTTCTCGGAAGCTATTTGAGATATTGGAAATATCATTGCAGAATCTGATAGACCTAGTTAAACTCTACAACTGTCATAATGAATATTGGTTCTATGTATAATAATTACGCAGTAAAATTAAACCCTATCTTTTTTCCAAAAAATTGATTTCATTCTAATTTTCTCGGAAGCTATTAGAGATATTGGAAATATCATTGCAAAATCTCATAGACCTAATTAAACTCTACAACTGTCATAATGAATATTTGTTCTATGTATAATAATTACGCAGTAAAATTAAACCTTATTTTTTTTTCCAAAAAATATATTTCGTTCTAATTTTCTCGGAAGCTATTAGAGATATTGGAAATATCATTGCAGAATCTGATAGACCTAATTAAACTCTACAACAGTCATAATGAATATTTGTTCTATGTATAATAATTACTCAGTAAAATTAAACCGTATCTTTTTGCCAAATATAGATTTCGTTCTAATTTCCTCGGAAGCTATTAGAGATATTAGAAATATCATTGCAGCATCTGATAGACCTAATTAAACTCTACAACAGTCATAATGAATATTTGTTCTATGTATAATAATTACTCAGTAAAATTAAACCGTATCTTTTTTCCATAAAATAGATTACATTCTAATTTTCTCGGAAGCTATTAGAGATATTGGAAATATCATTGCAGAATCTGATAAACCTAATTAAACCCTACAACTGTCATAATGAATATTTGTTCTATGTATAACAATTACGCAGTAAAATCAAACCATATCTTTTTGCCAAAAAATAGATTTCATTCTAATTTTCTCGGAAGCTATTAGAGATATTGGAAATATCATTGCAGCATCTGATAGACCAAATTAAACTCTACAACAATCATAATGAATATTTGTTCTATGTATAATAATTACTCGGTAAAATTAAACCGTATATTTTTTCCAAAAAATATATTTCGTTCTAATTTTCTCGGAAGCTATTAGAGATATTGGAAATATCATTGCAGCATCTGATAGACCTAATTAAACTCTACAACTGTAATAATTAATATTTGTTCTATGTATAATAATTACGCAGTAAAATCAAACCGAATTTTTTTTCCAAAAAATTGATTTCGTTCTAATTTTCTCAGAAGCTATTAGAGATATTGGAAATATCATTGCAGCATCTGATATACCTAATTAAACTCTACAACTGTCACAATGAACATTTGTTCTATGTATAAAAATTTAGCAGTAAAATTAAACCGTATTTTTTTTTCCAAATAATAGATTTCGTTCTCATTTTCTCGGAAGCTATTAGAGATATTGGAAATATCATTGCAGCATCTGATAGATCTAATTAAACTCTACAACTGTCAGAATGAATATTTGTTCTATGTATGATAATTAAGCAGTAAAATTAAACCGTATCTTTTTTCCATAAAATAGATTTTGTTCTAATTTTCTCGGAAGCTATTAGAGATATTGGAAATATTATTGCAGCATCTGATAGACCTAATTAAACTCTACAACTGTCATAATGAATATTTGTTCTATGTATAATAATTACCCAGTAAAATTAAACCATATCTTTAAAAAAAACAAAAACATTTGACATTCTTTCCCATCTGCCGGCGGAGGGATACGAGAGGGGCAGCCTCCTGCTGCTACGCTGGTATTCTTAAAAATATCTTTCCCTTGAAAAGCGGCTACGCTGGTATAGACGGTATTTGTGGTTATGTGACTGGTATTAAAGTGGCTCATATAACTGTGGTGTAATAGTGGCTGATAAGACAGTGTTACAGGGGGTGGACACATGTTGTGGTGTTGTGTTGTGGTAACCTATGACTGTGGCCATGGTAAGAGTCTCCGTGAGCTGTGACAGTGACCTTGAGGACTGCTGTGAGGTGCCATGTGCCACATTATTACACCACCAGGGAAATGTCTTGAGGGGAGCCATTTGAGGCTGAGTGGCCTCAGTTTGCTCTCCATTGAAAAGATCTTGCTTACTAAAGTTAAACAGAGAGGCTCTTTCTATGATGAAGTCATGAACAAGTTTATATCAAAAACACGCAGAATAGAATTGAATTATAAGTAATCAGGTATGTCAACCACCCAACTGTGTAATTTAGGTGGTAAGTTTACCTAATGAAAACGAATAATTTTAATTATT
>JAXIVD010007435.1:5000-12500 GCA_036785275.1 Cancer borealis
ATGTTACTCCTATGTTAATCGAAGTGTTTTGTATCCTACTCCTCCACCTAGTTCTTATCTATGTCCTCCTCCTCCACTTCCACCTCCACCTCCTCCTCTTCCTCCTCCTCCTCCTCCTCCTCTTCCTCTTCCTCTTCCTCCTCCTCCTCCTCCTCCTCCTCCTCCTCCTCCTCCTCCTCCTCCTCCTCCTCCTCCTCCTCCTCCTCCTCCTCCTCCTCTTCCTCTTCCTCTTCCTCTTCCTCTTCCTCTTCCTCTTCCTCTTCCTCTTCCTCCTCCTCCTCCTCCTCCTCCTCCTCCTCCTCCTCCTCCTCCTCCTCCTCCTCCTCCTCCTCCTCCTCCTCCTCCTGCTCCTCACTTGTTTTATATTCATGGTTCGTCGCCTAGCCGCCCTTCCTTCCTTCTCGGCGCTAGATTCACTCACAATTTAATTTTCACGATATTTCCATCCTTCCCTCGTACTCAGGAGCAGCAGCAAGAACAGGCAACTACACCCTTGCTTCCTTAATTGCCTTAGAGGTGTGTGTGTTGGGGGGGAGGGAGGATGAACATTGTTTATACATTCACTTAAGGTGATCTGTGTGAGTGGAATGGCCTCTCAGCACATACGAGGACACTTTGACGCAATGCATACTAATAACTGGAGATTCCTCAGACGGGGAGCGCTGGGGAGAAGAGAGAGAGAGGGAGAGAAAGGGAGGAAAGGAGGGGAATAAATTGAAAAAATGGGAAGCTATCGAGACTGTTGGTGCGAGACAGTAGGGACGTCAGTGGTGGTGGTGGCGGCTGTGACACCCCGCGGCCCCCACAAACACTGGCATTAGTGGCGGGTTATGGGAGTTCCGGAGGGCGGCGGGTTATAACAGGCGAGTGGTGCTCTTCTGGCGGCAGCGAACGAGCCTCCATAATCCCTTAGAAGCGTGATCCTCCCTCGCTTTCACCACCAGCGCCACCAACACCACAATCACTTCACTTTTGCGGGAACTCTCTACGGCTACAACAGTCAACTACCAACTACTAACTACCAACTACCACACTACCTCAACTACCACTACTACCATCACCATCACCACCACTACCACCACCATCACCACCACTACCGCCACTACCACCACTATAATCATCATCATCAGTACAATCGCCATCACCGTTGACAAAAATGACATGTATTTTTCCGTGTTTAAAGTTTGTTTCTGTCAGTTGGTGTTGGGGTACAGGCGCTTAGTTTCTCCGTAATCATCACAAATAATCATTATGTTCATTTCCACTGCGTTTTCAAGATATTCGAGTAAAGCCCTGTTGTGATAATTGAACTTTCTCTCTCTCTCTCTCTCTCTCTCTTTCTCTTTCTCTCTCTTATTTTTTCTCTCTCTCTCTCTTTGTGTCTCTTTCTCTCTCTCTCTTTCTTTTTGTATATGAATCTGTTTCCGGTATATTTGGCCCAAGCTTAATTATTTTCACGCCCTTCATATTCCATTGCTGTATCTGGCATTGATTTCATGTAGGTCTTCAATAATCAATTAGGCCATCAGCTGGTGACGTCAACTCCCCGCCATATTCACAATCTGAACTCCTTCATTCCATCTCTATTGTCATTGTTACAACTTCTTTACCCACACAACAACAAATAAAGCTTCGCATATACTCCTATCCCATGAAAGCACACACACACACACACACTCACACACACACACACACACACACACACACACTCACACACGCACATGCACACGCACACGCACACGCACACACACACACACACACACACACACACACACACACACACACACACACACACACACACACACACACACACACACACACACACACATACACACACACACACACACCAGATATCTCTTCAGGTTCACCATTCCCTTGATGTATACCAATCATGTCTAACATTAAATAGATGAACTCCAGCTTTTAACTTTACTTAAAACAAAGCTATTGTTTCGAAGGTTTAACGTATAAGGAGTAAAGGCAACTGAAAGCAGACTTACATAAAAGAAAACATATAAGTGACTGTAATATATTGTAAAGTTTTTCAATGAACTAGAAATGTTTGGTGATGTGAAATACATGATGAGAGTAATGGGTTGAGGAGAGGAAAGGCGGGTGTGGTGGATGAGAAAGAGGGGAACAAGGAGAAGAAATATGGCTCACTTTCCCATGTCAAAAAATGTAAAGAATTTCAATATCGAAAGATGCATTACGGGGCCTGCTTGAGGAAGGAGACATTTTCAAGACGACGTGGAGGAGACGGAGGGAGGGAAGGAAGGAGGGACAGAAAGCGCAAGGAAGATGAGGTGATGATGGATAAGAAGTAAGAGGTAAACAGGGAAAAGATGAAGCTGAAAAATCTATGAGGAAATAATATTGCTGAAGGAATGTTAGAGGAAAATAGTTATTATTTTAGATTGGGATAAGGAAATGAGGTCGACGTAGATGACATGACAAGAGGTAGAACGAAATGACTTACAATGACAGAGATGGACACAATGCCTTCAGTAGAGTCTTTGTTGCACTAAGTGATGTCATCCTTCACTACAGCACTTCCCTTCCCTTTCCTTTCCTTCCTTTCCCTTCCCTCACATGATTACCTCTTCCTCCAACACATCCATTTGCGATCTTCCTCATCCTCCCTCACTCGATTTGGCAGTGTCGCTCTCCCATCCTCATCGGCTCTTCTTCTTCCTCTCATTCATTTATCTCCTTTCCTCTTTTTTTTTCTTTTATCTTTCTCCTTTTCTGAGCATCTTCCTCGCCATGTTAATCTTCCCTTGTTCACCCTCACTCCACTCCTTCACACCTTTTCTTCTTTGTCTTTTCTGCTTCCAATCTTTCACTTTTTTCGACATCAAAGCACGACACGTTAAGATCTAGAAATATAAAGTGAAAAATGAAAAAGGCCGATGAATGTTCAGCTTCAATAAAAAAAGGAAGCAAGTGAGTTTATATAAAAAAAGATACAAGGTCTCTAGTTCTTTAGGCGTCTTGATATCCCTTCCGGAAAAAATACAGGTTATAGTAAGAGGAAAAATACAGAATACAGAAATACTAAATAAAGGAAATACAGAAATACTAGAATATCTATCATAAAAGATTTCTAATGACGAAATTCAGCCAAAGTGTGCAAGGTTGATGTAGACACATATAATTAAGCAATAAAGGAGCAGGTATTAATGCCACTTTGATTGAATAGAGTTGGAACAAATGAGAAGAAGGAATTGTTGAAAATATTTTGGCGGGGTAACACAAATCATAAGAGAAATTGGAGTTGGTGTGGCTTTGGCATTTCCTATTAAAGAAAGGATTTTTGGTATGTTAAAGAATATATTTGGCACGATTCTGCACAGAGATATATAAAGAACATACGTTTTTGGGATGGATAGAAAATTACGATAGATCATGTGAGCCGCACCTCTTTTTTTGAACACAAGAACAAGTAAAGGTTAACCAGGACTTTCCATCTATGGGATTAGAGGAGAAAAGGCACATCAATTGTACGTCTCCATGCCAGCCAGAAACAGTTACCTCTGTATTCTATCGGGCGCAAACAAATGAAAATCTGGCAAGAAATCAGTTTTGACTTCGTAGAAAATGAGAAGAAATATTACAGCCTTAGATCTTTTCACGTAGCTGATTTATAATGTTGAAAGCACCTTTGCCTCTGTTGATCCTGAAGGTTGTTTAGGAGAGACAAGAGAGAGTATAGAGATAATGTATTGATCGGAGAAACTCAATGGAGAAAACACCTGACCAGAATTAACGAAAAAGTGTGAGGTTTGACATTTCTAAGGAGATTGGACATTACTTCAAGATGGTCTAGAATACACCTCAAGTACTTTGCAAGTCCTCCAACTCATGAAATACTCGTTGTTTATAGATACTTTGCACTTATACTGTTATATGAAAAAATACATTTGTCCTTAGAGAGAAAGATTAGCTGTTTTCTGGCAATGCTGACTGAAACCAGAAAGAGAAAGGTCAGAGAGGACACAGGAAAGGTCAAGGATGGTCTTTCAATGTTACCTTTCCCCCATTACCCTACCTCATGTCCTTATATTTGACAACCAATGCTGTAGGTGGCGAGCTATCTACTCCTCTCCCTAGTCCACTCATCTCCCACACACTTCCCACTCACACTATTACTTGTTTCTTTCCCTTTCCCCTTACTTACGCCATGAATTTTGTTCCTCATTTCCTCAGTTTCTATTCTTAGTCGATGTTCCCCTACCCTTCTTACACATTTTCTCTTCTTTGTATGTCTTTATTTGTTTGTTTGTTTGCTTGGGTGCCTGTTTCTTTGTGTTTCTATCTCTCTCTCTCTCTATCTATCTATCTATCTATCTATCTATCTCTCTTTCTCCACCCCCCTTTTCTCCCCAACTTTTCTTTTTCCTTCAGCTTTTCCCTATCCCTTTCCTTTCACATTCCCTCTCTCCTCTCCCTCCACTCACCTACCGCTACCCTCACCCCGGCACATCCTCTATTATCGCTGGCTCGATGCTCAGCCTGATTTAGTGCCTCGCCCAGTATTGACACTATCCAACCCACAAGTGTGTCTCCGCCTGGAGATTTATGACCTGACATCCTTCTTGATTTTCCGTAACCTGACCTCTCATGACCTGCCCTGGTGACCTCTCTGTGTTATGAGGCTCTTGGACCAAAGGGAACGTGTGTTTCCAATAAGAAAAGAATCCTGCTTGTGACGTAGGAAGCACTAGTGACGTCACGATCAATTTCCTGCCATTGGTTCAGGATTCATTCTGTCTCTGTCATTGGTTGCAATTCCGCGCCCGGTCCCCTGTCATTGGTTGGAAATCCAGGAAATCCTCCCTCATTGGTTGGAATGTTGGGTCGGGTCAATCTATGTCATTGGAAGTAATCAGTATATATCTTCAACTGTTGACTAAAAGGATCATGAACAGTTGTTTGGGAACCGCTTTTTCTGTAGAAGAGAAAATATGGGTGAAGTTTGTTTTTCAATAAAGAGAAAGGAAGGGAGGCAAGGAGCGACGTGTCTAGAGCAAAGTCTGGTAGAGGGGTTGGTAGAGGTGAAGAGAGGTAAGTGTGAACTGGAACTTTGAATCCTCACCTCGTGTTGACCTCAATCACTTATTGCACCGTATCTCTGCATGCCAACAGTAGTCCCACGTGCTGTGAAGTATATAGGTTGTCCATGACATAAATCTATATACTTAAAATGCTGCTGCCTAGACGTACAACAAAGAAGTCAATACAGTCTATTGAGAGGCACAATCATCGTTTTTCTACACAGAATATGACACTTTTTCTTGTGATCTCAAGAGGATAATCCTTGTCACAAGATGCCACAACTTTGCCACTTTATCTCTTGTCTTGTAAACTGGAGACAAAAGATGTGAGACTGTAGTGCGACTAAACAGTATAATTAGTTTTGTATTATGCACATAAAAATGTTAACAAATGTATGAACATATTCGAGGGAAAATAAATTATATAAGGATAAATGCAGGAAGGGAAATGGAGTTTCATACATATTATGTATTGTATTCAGAAGAAATGGAAGGAATCATGGTTAGGAGATACAAAAAATACTACACTGATTAAGTATTTAGAATCGAATGAGATGTTATGAACAATTTTGAGAAAAAACGAGCAACAGAATGATCAAGAATATGGAAAAACCTAAACTTTTCTATAATTAAATGAATAGCAAAATGAAAATTTATATGCTTAGAATGACATTACTGCACCTGCTTCGTCAAATATTTATCTTTCAAAATCAAACAAAAAATGTGCCACACAATGAAACTTATAAACACACTATTGTCTATGACGTATATTAATCAATTAAATTATTTATATGATTGAATAAGATGTGACTAGAAATTCCCAGCACTTATAATAGTTATAATATAATAAATCTACGGAAATTGCGAATCTTATTTCATTATGTGTTGTAGCTCGCTTAAACCTTCTTGTTTGATTTTATAACACTGCATTTTGTTGAATCAGTATATGTCTATATATATATATATATATATATATATATATATATATATATATATATATATATTTTTTTTTTTTTTTTTTTTTTTTTTTTTTTTTTTTTTTTTTTTCCCCCCCATGTTTTGTATGAATTGTAATCATTTGTGAAATTTCTATTGACTCTTATACTTATAAATAAGTGATGTGGCAATCATGAATTTACATAAAGGTTTGAAAGCGTCATGCTCTGTCATGGCGGCGCAGCAGTAGGAGGTCAACTAAATAATAATGCAAACAAACAAAGGAAATGCTTCATTTCCTCCGCCACTTTTACACAGTTCCTGTCGCCTCCCTCAGGAGCGTGAGTAATTCCTTACTAATTCCTCCCCTTTTTAACTATTTTCGTCTTTTTATTTTTGTATGAGTTGTGTGAGCGATATGAAGCGGGTGGTGTGATATGGTTATTGTTATTACTATTATTATTATTATTACAATTTTTATCATTATAATTGTTATTATTATTATCAGCACCATTTATAATACGCAAACAAGGACAGGTCTCACTAACACTTTGTAACAAGTCAAAAGGATAGCGCTAACTAGCATATAATTGTCAATTAGGCATGTGCATATACTTTTTGTCAAGATTATGGAACTTTATAGTGTGGTGAGGTGCGGAGCAATGCCGTGGCATGTACATTGCTGAATTAGTGAGGGTGAGCTGGCCTCCTCACACATCATACATTATGAGTGTGCATCCGTGGCGCGTTGGGGTGGGAGCAGAGGACAGGAAAGGAAGCAAAGGAAATATTCCATGTGTCTTTCTTGTACACTATTCTGTCTTTTTTTCCCCGTGTGTCTGTGTTGGTTTTGGTTTGCTACGTGATGGTCGTCCCTGCCTTTTAGTGTTGATATATTTATCTTTTTTATACGGCAAACGAATACTATTTGACTTAAGAGATAACTTCTCTATTTGTGTTACTTCTATAGACTTACTTGAGGTGGTAATAGTCTTGGAGATGAACAGTGACGGACTAGACAAACCTCCATTTCGATATTAATTCACTCATTATTAAATATGCAGAAATAGTATAGCCATCTTGTTTGGGACTATTCGCATGTATACGTGTCATAAGAATGTTCTATGTGAGTCCTTTTCTATGTGAGTCTCTATCCAGTTTGTTATGAACGATACAAATGTTTGGGTAGATGTAATCACACTTTCCTACTACTATCTTGGATCATTGCAACCTTTCTAAGCACTGTGTGATTGTCCTGCAATAAACTAATGAAATTGATTGATACATATAAAAAACTTGGTAATGTACTTACCTTGGTATCGATTACTGTAATTAAATTTGTATACTTTAGTCAATCATTCTCTATTTTCTTAATATTCAAAGCACGACCAACTACTGTAGAGGCTCACTAGGACCAATTCACCTTGCTGTTGATAATGACATAAAAAATGTTGTTAGTAATAGTAAATGTGAAAAAAATTCAGAGTAGAGGTTGACGTCCTATCCT
>JAXIVD010007436.1:0-12500 GCA_036785275.1 Cancer borealis
GTGTGAGGTAGGGTGAAGGTGTAGCGGTCTCCCCTTGATACAAACCGCTTGCAACCACATTCTCTAATTATGTACATCGCTTAGCTATAACTATTATAAACCTTTTATTTTCATAATTTTCATTATTCTCTTTATTTCAATGTACTCATTATGTTTCTTTATTTATGTTTTTCTTTTGCTTTTATGTTTATGTATTTTGTTGTGCTGCAAACCATCCCGTCAACTTCAACTGGAGTCGAGTTTTCTCTCTCCAGTCAACCAACTAGCTACACGAGCACTCCTGAGCATCAGCACTTACAATTGGTGACCCAGAGTGACTAGCTATGGTTGTAAGTGGCATATAGCCTGTGCTATAAAAGAGCACATTTCTCCCAGTGAGATGGCCTGAGTCATTTGACTTATTCGCTAGATCACTCCTTTTGGCAAAAAGCCCTGCCTCCTCTATGGTGTTCGCAGGATTGAGCCTAAGGTCAGGAGAAAATTACACTTCTGTGTAATTTGCCACTTATGAGGTTATCCCCTCCCACCCACCCTGGCACCTTCTGTGCCATTTCATACGCCGTCACTGCGTCCATGGCACGGCCTATGCGCGTTAAGCGCGGCCCATGCCTCCCTAGACGCCTTTCCTGCGTCTCCAACGGCCTCAAGCGCCCTTTGCGCGGCCCCTACCACCTTTGACGCCCTCTCTACGTCATTGGTATGGCCCCATGAGCATTTCTGCTCGGCCCCAGTGCTCTCAGCAAGCCCACAGAGTGGCCTTGTGTCTTCAACACACCCCTTTGCACCCTCAGTGCAAATTAATGTCCAATCCTTGCCCCCCCCCGCCTCGCGGCGTTAAAGTTATTAACTACACCATCACCATCATTACTCATCGTCCTGTGGATTACTCATCGTCCTGTGGATTACTCTATCTCCCGTGGATTACTTACCTACAGTGCATAGTGCTCCCACCTGTGTTCAGTGAATCCCCGGCGTAGTTACAGTGCCACAACATTACTCAGTGTTGCAGTGTTACATTACAGTGCCTTCCCGGACACTCAGTGCTTTAGTGTCCACCAAGGTGCCCTACATGGGACGTGTTTATACACCAGTGTCAATAGTGTTACCTGGTTCGTTCCCTGAGCCACTGCGGCCCGTTCACACCAGCGCTGCTGCCACTCAGTTCAACAATCTACTTCACCATGCCTGACAACGACGACCTCCACACTGCAGCAGCCGTGGCACTCAGATCACCACCTTTCTGTCCACAGAACCCATCTATGTGGTTCGCTGTTTTGGAGTGCGGATTTAAGGCATCCAAAATCTCCAATAGCCTCACCCAGTTCACCCATGCTGCTAGCCTCCTGCCTCCTGACGTCCTTCCACAAGTCTCCGACGTCATATCAAAAGCTTCCACCTCCACCACCCCTTATGAAGACCTGAAGACTGCTCTACTCTCAACACTTCAGTCTTCTATTGCCACCCGCCTCAAAGAACTGTTCGCCAAGGATGAGTTGGGTGATGAGAAGCCTACAGACCTACTGCGTCGCATGAAGCAGCTACTCGGAGACAAATACGACACCTTCGACCCCGAGTTGTTCAAACAGCTGTTTTATCAACGTTTGCCTCCCACTACACAGCTCGCCCTTTTCAGCATCAAGGACAGCCTAGACCCTAATGCTATCGCTAAGTTGGCAGACGACTTTATGGCAACCATCCCTACACCACAGGTTTCTTCAGTGTCCTCAGTCACTACTCCTCAGGACAACACTCAGCTCGCTCAGCTCACCAAGCTGGTATCCCAGCTAACGACTGAGGTCACTTCCCTCAAGAAGCAGTTCCAGGACCGCCAACGGTCCCGCTCCCCCACTCCTCAACACCGCCAGCACCGTCAGCACCGTCCCCGCTCGAGAAGCCCAGGGCTTTGCTGGTACCACAGTAACTACGGCGACAGAGTCTCGAAGTGTGCCGCCCCATGCGCATACAAGGCGTCAAACAAAAAGGGCGAGTATTAGTGCAGCGCGCTGCTCGCCAACCCTCAGCGCTGCTCCACCTTCACGACAGTTGCTCTAACATAAGGTTCCTGATTGATACCGGCGCCGACGTCAGTATCATCCCCGCGACCGCCAATCTACGAACCCTACCTCCCATCTTGCATCTCTTCGCCGCTAACGGAACCAAGATACCGGTCTACTCACGGCGCACCTTGCAACTGAACCTCTACCTCCGACGTTCCTTCGAATGGACCTTCTATGTCGGGAACGTCTCGCAGGCAATCCTTGGAGCAGACTTTCTAAGGCACTTCAACCTCTTGGTGGATGTCAAAGGTCAAAAGTTGGTTGATCCACTCACCTCCATCTCCTCCACAGCACAACCAGCGCCAGGTAACAGCACGCACCTCGCTGTCATCCAAAAGGACCACCAGTTTGCTGACCTGCTTAAGTCTTTCCCTACGCTGACCCAGCCTTACTCAGCCAGCTTGCCTGTCAAACACCACGTCATGCATCACATCGAGACAACAGGACCACCAGTACACGCCAAGGCCCGTCGTTTAGCTCCAGAACGCTACCGACAAGCCAAGGCCGAGTTCGAGTCTCTGATGCGCCAAGGTATTGTGCGGCCAAGCAGCAGCAACTGGTCATCAGCCCTCCACGTCGTCCCCAAGAAAAACGGCGACATACGGCCCTGTGGAAACTACCGTGCCCTCAACTCTCACACCCAGATTGATAGATATCCCGTGCCAAACATCCAGGAGTTCTCGTCCCAGCTCGCTGGCTCCGCCATCTTCTCACGCATAGACCTCGTCAAGGCCTTTCATCAAATTCCAGTACACCCTGACGACATACCAAAGACCGCCATCATCACGCCCTTCGGTCTATTTGAGTATGTCAGGATGCCCTTTGGACTCATGAATGCGGCCCAGACCTTCCAACGTTTCATTGACGAGGTTCTTCGAGGCTTGCCCTTCTGCTTCGCGTACATCGACGATCTACTCATCGCGAGCCCAGATGAAGCCTCACACCGACAACACCTTCACCAAGTCCTCACCCGCTTACAAGACTATGGCGTACAGATCAATGTGGACAAGTCTGAGTTTGGTGTCACTTCTCTCACCTTCCTCGGCCACAGTGTAACTCCAGCAGGCATCGCTCCACTCCATACGAAGTGTGAAGCCATTAAGCAGTTCCCGAAGCCGTCCACCCAGCGCAAACTCAAAGAATTCCTGGGTATGATTAATTACTATAACCGCTTCATCCCACACTGCTCTCTCCTGCTTCAACCACTCTACGCCATGGTCAAGCCCTGTAAGCGTGGCCAGTCTGTCACTCTCAATTGGACTCCAGACGCTGACGCTGCTTTCCTGGCAGCTAAGAAGTCCCTCAGCGACACAGTCATGCTGTCTTTCCCATCTCCTGACGCTGAGACTTCCATAGTGACAGACGCTTCCGACACTGGGACTGGTGCCATCCTCCAACAACTCGTCGACAACGCCTGGAAGCCGATTGCCTTCTTCTCACAGAAGCTCAACACGGCCGAAACCAAGTACAGCGCATACGATCGAGAACTTCTCGCCATCTTCAAAGCTGTCAAGCGTTTCCGCTACTTCATTGAAGGCCGTCGCTTCCATGTGTACACCGACCACAAACCACTTACTACTGTTTTCCTGAGAAACAAGGATTCCTACACTCCACGGCAGTTCCGCCACATGGACTACATTTCTCAGTTCACCACCGATATTAGGTACATCAAAGGTGCAGACAACGCTCCAGCAGTCGCCCTCTCTCGCAACATTACTGCTATAACGTCTTCTCTTGATTACGCCGTCATAGCTGCTGACCAGTCCGGCGACGCCGAACTGGACAAGCTACTGCACAACCCGGCGCTCAAGATTAAGAAACTTACGCTCCCAGGCACCAAGGTCACTCTCTACACTGACGTTTCTACAGACGCTGTCCGTCCCTACCTGCCACAGCGACATCGCTACCAGGCCTTCCGTCAGCTCCACGACCTCTCTCACCCTGGTATCCGAGCTACACAACACTTGATGACGTCTCGTTTCATCTGGGAGGGCATCAACAAGGACATCAGACTCTGGACTCGTACCTGCACCAACTGTCAAGCCTCCAAGGTGACTCGACACACTCACTCTCTGCCCGGCACTTTCACACCCGTCACGGAAAGATTCGACCACATCCACATTGATCTGGTCGGTCCCCTGCCACCCTCTGCCGGTCATCGCTACATCCTCACCTGTGTGGATCGTTTTACACGTTGGGCCGAAGCCGCCCCCATCGCTGGCATCACAACGGACACCGTCGCCCATGCTTTCATCGCTACTTGGGTCTCCAGGTTCGGTGTCCCTCTCAGCCTCACCTCAGACCGCGGCGGCCAGTTTGAGGCCAACGTGTGGAACAAGGTCATGACCCTGCTCGGCATCCGCCGCTACAGGACTTCCAGCTACCACCCTCAGGCCAACGGCATGGTCGAACGGTTCCATCGCCAACTGAAGTCCTCCCTCATGGCTTCCACCCAACGAGAGAACTGGTCCCTAGCTCTCCCCATTGTTCTCCTCGGCATCAGATCCTCCCTAAAGGAAGACCTGCATCACTCCTCGGCTGAGCTGGTTTACGGCACCAACCTTAGGCTCCCAGGCGAACTACTGGTTAAAACACCCGACCCTGCACCCTGCAGTGCCCAAGACTTTGCCTCCCGCCTCAAAGGTGTCATGAGCAACCTTCAGCCAGTGCAACCTCGTTCTTCCCCGATGAGGACCTTTGTGAGCCAGGACCTCGACACCTGTACCCACGTCTTCATACGCGTGGATGCCGTCCGCCGTCCTCTAACGCAGCCCTACCAAGGACCCTACCTCGTCCTGAGACGGACCAGGAAGACTGTCACCATTGACAGGAACGGCGTTCAGGACGCGGTGGCCATCGACCGAGTCAAGCCGGCATATCTGTTGGCCCCAGACATCTCTACCATTAAATCGGCAACACAACAGCAGCACCACACTACCAAGATATCTTTCCTCCTTCCTCGTCACTAAGGGGGGGAGTATTGTAGCGGTTTCCCCTTGATACAAACCGCTTGCAACCACATTCTCTAATTATGTACATCGCTTAGCTATAACTATTATAAACCTTTTATTTTCATAATTTTCATTATTCTCTTTTTTTCAATGTACTCATTATGTTTCTTTATTTATGTTTTTCTTTTGCTTTTATGTTTATGTATTTTGTTGTGCTGCAAACCATCCCGTCAACTTCAACTGGAGTCGAGTTTTCTCTCTCCAGTCAACCAACTAGCTACACGAGCACTCCTGAGCATCAGCACTTACAAAGGTACGAGCAGGGTATAGCTGGGCAGGGTGAATCAGGGTGAGTTAGGGAGTTGAGTAGCAGCCTCTGGTCTCTCTTCATTGTGTCCGTGTCTCACCCTGTTAGAGGCAATCAGACCTCGGCCTCCTGAGGGCTGGGCCACGCCTTTGAAACCGAGCTGTACTCTTAGTGGTGGTGGTGGTGGTGGTGGTGGTGGTGGTGGTACTGTTGTTGTTGTTGTTGCTGCCAGTTGTTATTGTTGTTGCTGCCAGTTGTTATTGTTGTTCCTGTTGTTGTTGCAGCTACTTATACTACTACTGCTGTTGTTGTTATAGTTGTTTTTGCTGATGATGGCATTATCAATACCCAAAAAACACACAAATTTATCAATACCCTAAAACACCCTCCACTTATCAATACCCCAAAACACACTCCACTTATCAATACTCCAAAAACACCCCCCACTTATCAATACCCTAAAACACACCCCACTTATCAATACCCCAAAACACACTCCACTTATCAATACTCCAAAAACACACTCCACTTATCAATACCCCAAAACACACTCCACTTATCAATACTCCAAAAACACACTCCACTTATCAATACTCCAAAAATACACTACACTAATCAATACTCCAAAAACACACTCCACTTATCAATACCCCAAAACACACTCCACTTATCAATACTCCAATAACACACTCCACTTATCAATACCCCAAATCACACTCCACTTATCAATACTCCAAAAATACACTCCACTTATCAATACCCAAAAAACACACAAACTTATCAATACCCAAAAAAGACACAAACTTATCAATACTCCAAAAACACATCCCAATTATCAATACCCCAAAACACACCCCAATTATCAATACCAGAAAACACCCCCCACTTATCAATACCCCAAAACACACCCCACTTATCAATACCCCAAAACACACCCCACTTATCAATACCCCAAAACACACCCCACTTATCAATACCCCAAAACACACCCCACTTATCAATACCCCAAAACACATCCCACTTATCAATACCCCAAAACACACCCCACTTATCAATACCCCAAAACACCCCCCACTTATCAATACCCCAAAACACCCCCCCACTTATCAATACCCCAAAACACCCCCCACTTATCAATACCCCAAAACACACCCCACTTATCAATACCCCAAAACACACCCTATTTATCAATACCCCAAAACACCCCCCACTTATCAATACTCCAAAAACACACTTCACGTATCAATACCCCAAAACACACCCTACTTATCAATACCCCAAAACACACCCCACTTATCAATACCCCAAAACACACCCCACTTATCAATACCCCAAAACACACCCTACTTATCAATACCCCAAAACACACCCTACTTATCAATACTCCAAAAACACACTTCACGTATCAATACCCTAAAACACCCCCCACTTATCAATACCTCAAAACATACCCCACTTATCAATACCCCAAAACACACCCTACTTATCAATACTCCAAAAACACACTTCACGTATCAATACCCTAAAACACACCCCACTTATCAATACCCCAAAACACCCCCCACTTATCAATACCCCAAAACACACCCCACTTATCAATACCCCAAAACACACCCCACTTATCAATACCCCAAAACACACCCCACTTATCAATACCCCAAAACCCCCCCCACTTATCAATACCCCAAAATACACCCCACTTATCAATACCCCAGAACACACCCTACTTATCAATACCCCAAAACACACCCCACTTATCAATACTCCAAAAACACACTTCACGTATCAATACCCCAAAACACACTCCACTTATTAATACCCCAAAACACCCCCCACTTATCAATACCCCAAAACACACCCCACTTATCAATACCCCAAAACACACCCCACTTATCAATACCCCAAAACACACCCCACTTATCAATACCCCAAAACACACCCCACTTATCAATACCCCAAAACACATCCCACTTATCAATACCCCAAAACACACCCCACTTATCAATACCCCAAAACACCCCCCACTTATCAATACCCCAAAACACCCCCCCACTTATCAATACCCCAAAACACCCCCCACTTATCAATACCCCAAAACACACCCCACTTATCAATACCCCAAAACACACCCTATTTATCAATACCCCAAAACACCCCCCACTTATCAATACTCCAAAAACACACTTCACGTATCAATACCCCAAAACACACCCTACTTATCAATACCCCAAAACACACCCCACTTATCAATACCCCAAAACACACCCCACTTATCAATACCCCAAAACACACCCTACTTATCAATACCCCAAAACACACCCTACTTATCAATACTCCAAAAACACACTTCACGTATCAATACCCTAAAACACCCCCCACTTATCAATACCTCAAAACATACCCCACTTATCAATACCCCAAAACACACCCTACTTATCAATACTCCAAAAACACACTTCACGTATCAATACCCTAAAACACACCCCACTTATCAATACCCCAAAACACCCCCCCCTTATCAATACCCCAAAACACCCCCCACTTATCAATACCCCAAAACACACCCCACTTATCAATACCCCAAAACACACCCCACTTATCAATACCCCAAAACCCCCCCCACTTATCAATACCCCAAAATACACCCCACTTATCAATACCCCAGAACACACCCTACTTATCAATACCCCAAAACACACCCCACTTATCAATACTCCAAAAACACACTTCACGTATCAATACCCCAAAACACACTCCACTTATTAATACCCCAAAACACACCCCACTTATCAATACCCCAAAACACACCCCACTTATCAATACCCCAAAACACACCCCACTTATCAATACCCCCAAAACACACCCTACTTATCAATACCCCAAAACACACCCTACTTATCAATACTCCAAAAACACACCCTACTTATCAATACCCTAAAACACCCCCCACTTATCAATACCTCAAAACACACCCCACTTATCAATACCCCAAAACACACCCTACTTATCAATACTCCAAAAACACACTTCACGTATCAATACCCTAAAACAAACCCCACTTATTAATACCTCAAAACACACCCCACTTATCAATACCCCAAAACACACTCCACTTATCAATACCCAAAAAATTCATCCTACTTATCAATACACAAAAAACACACAAATTTATCAATACCCCAAAATTACACAAACTTATCAATACCCCAAAACACATCCCAATTATCAATACCAAAAAAAAAACACCCAGGCACCACCCTTATTAATACCACAAAAACATACCCCAATTATCAATACCCCAAAAATATTCAAAGTTATCAATACCCCAAAACACACACCCTTATGAATACCCCAAAACACACAAACTTATCAATACCCAAAACACACAAACTTATCAATACCCAAAACACACAAACTTATCAATACCTCAAAACACATCCTACTTATGAATACCCAAAACACACAAACTTATCAATACCCAAAACACACAAACTTATCAATACCCAAAACACACAAACTTATCAATACCCCAAAACACACAAACTTATCAATACCCAAAACACACAAACTTATCAATACCCAAAACACACAAACTTATCAATACCCAAAACACACAAACTTATCAATACCCAAAACACACAAACTTATCAATACCCCAAAACATACCCCAAATATCAATACCCAAAAACACCCCCCACTTATCAATATCCCAAAACACACAAACTTATCAATACCCCAAACACACAAACTTATCAATACCCAAAACACACAAACTTATCAATACCCAAAACACACAAACTTATCAATACCCAAAACACACAAACTTATCAATACCCAAAACACACAAACTTATCAATACCCCAAAACACACCCCAATTATCAATACCCTAAAATACACCCCAAATATCAATACCCCAAAACACACCCAGGCACCACCATCAACACAAACACTCATTCCCCTACACACATGCACACACTCACAATCGCTTCCCCAACACACATACACACACAGAATACACGCACTCCGCGCAATACACAATACAAAGTTGACGGGCGATCCGTCTGTCATGCTTTCCTTAACTTTAGTTAATAAAGTTCCTTTTATTTTTTTTTTTCATTTTTTTTGTCCTATAATTTATTTAAAAAAATTTTTCTTATTTTTTTCTATTATTTTTTATTTATTTTTTTATTTTTTCCTATTTTATTCCTATTATTTTTTTATTTTTTTTTTTCCTATTATTTTTTTTCCTATTTTTTTTATTTTATTTATTTATTTATTTATTTACCTAACTACCTAGCTATCTAACTACCTAACTAACTACCTAATTAACTATCTACCTACCTACTTAACAACTAATTAACTACCTACCTACCAGCTGAGCAAGTCGTAATTATCGATCTTTTAAATTTTTAAATCTATTTATTTCTCTTTCTATGTGGCGTATAGAAAGAGAGATAGATAGATTCGCTCGCAGATGACAGTAACAGGAAATTTCCGCTCGGCGCCTCACCTCGGCTTGTCACAGCCCAGACAAGTTCCCGGTCCGTGTTGGCGGCACGTTCAGTTCCGCTGCTCCTGCTGTTTCTGCCTCTGTCGCCTTCGCTTTCTTGCTTTGCTTTCCTTGGCCGAGACCTCCTCTGCTCCTGTAGTTTTGTAAGAGAAAGTATAGGTTGGAGAGGAAGAGAAGGAAAACCTGCGGGAAGATTTGGAAGAAGAAGAAGAAGAAGAAGAAGAAGAGTGTGAAGAGGAGGAAGAAGAAGAGTGTGAGGAGGAGGAAGAGGAGGAGGAGGAGGAGGAGGAGGAGGAGGAGGAGGAAGTGGAGGAGGAGGAGGAGGAGGGCTTGGCCTTGTCCTTCCGCGCCTGCCGGGACTGGCGTTGGTGCCTCCCGTGCTTGGCGTCATACCTTGCCCGCTTTTCGGGGTCCGACAGAGTGTCCACAGCTCGTTGGAGCAGCTGGAACCTTACAGTGGCCGCCTTCACGTCATCGGGGTTCTTGTCCGGGTGTGTGACAAGGGCGAGACGGCGGAACTGTTTCCGTATTACTTCTGGGGTGGCGTCGGCCGCCACGCCCAGGACATCGTAATAGTTGGTGTTGAAATCGAAATTACCGTTATTTTCGTTCATTGTGCTCTAAGATGAATCCAAAAATTCAATCAACAAGTTCCCATACCTAAATAAGACACGGTGAAAACCTAAGGTGCCCAAAATAGGCCCAGAATATTGAGGTAGTTTGATTGAGTAGTAAATCTGTAGATCCAACCTGTGTGTGGGTCCAACCTGTTGGTGCAAAAGTGTATGTGTTTAACTCCAACCACTGGTGTCTTTTGCCTCTTGTGTGTGTGTTGAAATTACCAAGTGTTGTCTCTATGCGTCCATAACATCTTAACTACTATATGTAGTGATGATATCCTATCTCGATCCTACTCTGTTAGTGTGTAAATATGTAAGTTTAGTCCTTATGCGTCTATAACATAAGAATTAAAATATACAATAAATAATCACAAGTCACCTTCTTGGTCTTGATGCCCTTTTTCCACATCCTTATGTAACCTTCACAGGATTTTCAATCTTATATACAGTAACTGTAAGGTCGTTAAGCCCCACGTTTGGACAATCAGGCGGACGAGGAGACAAAGCAGCTGGTATAGAGGAGGAGGAAGAGAAGAAGACAACGAACGAAGAGACGCAATGGGAAAATAGGACGAGGACGAAGATGATGCTGAGGGGGTGTGGGGGTTGGGATGACAGGGGGGGATATGGCAAATCACAAAGGAGGAGGAGGAGGAGGAGGAGGAGGAGGAGGAGGAGGAGGAGGAGGAGGAGGAGGAGGAGAAGGAGGAGGAGGAGGAGGAGGAGGAGGAGGAGAAGGAGGAGGAGGAGGAGGAGGAGGAGGAGGAGGAGGAGGAGGAGGAGGAGGAGGAGGAGGCTTAGTAATGATAGTGATGGTAGTTGTAGTAATAGTAGTAGTAGTAGTAGTAGTAGTAGTAGTAGTAGTAGTAGTAGTAATAATAATAGTAATAGTAATAGTGATAGTAATAGTAGTAGTAGTAGTAGTAGTAGTAGTAGTAGTAATAATAGTAATAGTAAGAGTAATAGTAGTAGGAATAGTAGTAATAGTAGTAGTAGGAGTAGGAGTAGCAGTAGTAGTAGTAGTAGTAGTAGTAGTAGTAGTAGTAATAGGAGTAGTGGGAGTAGCAGTAGCAGCAGCAGTAGTAGTAGTAGTAGTAGTAGTAGTAGTAGTAGTAGTAGTAGTAGTAGTAGTAGTAGGAGTAGTAGTAGTAGTAGGAGTAGCAGTAGTAGTAGCAGGAGTAGTGGTGTGGAGAAAGGCTCTCCAAACCCATGGGAGTGCGGGTCCCTCAGGCCTGGATGCGATGGGCTAGCGTCGCCTGTTAAGTATCCCCTTCTGTGGCAGCGCCGCTAGCGCTGACTGCCTGCCGTCTAATCCCTCTTGACAAAAAGCCAGGATGCAGACCCATCGGCATCGGTGAGGTCCCAAGACGCATCATCGGAAAATGCATCATGGCGGTAGTCAAGGAGGACGTACGGAGGGCAGTGGGGAACCTGCAGGTGTGCGCAGGACAACTAGCAGTGGGAGAAGCGGCCATACACGCCATGAGGGAGATTTTCGACCGAGACGACTATGAAGCGATTTTTTTAGTAGACGCCAAAAATGCGTTTAACACCGTAAATAGACAAACAATGCTTCATAACATCAGTGTTAAGTGTCCCTCATTGGCAACCTATGTAAATAATACGTATAATGAACCATCAAATATGTACATAAGTAGTGATAGTGGAAGTTTTAGGGTTAAGGTGATTCAATCTAGGGAAGGCACAACCCAAGGGGACCCAGTGGCCATGGCAATGTGCGCCCTTGGGTTATCAGTCCTCCAAGGTGAAATTAAATATGAAAACACGTCTGTGAAGCAAGTGGCATATGCTGATGATTTATCAGGGGCCGGAAAACTCACAGACTTAAAAGAGTGGTGAATGACAACGGCCCTAAGATAGGCTACTTGCCCAATGCCCCCAAATCCATTGTGATAGTCAAACCCGAACTATATGACCGTGGGATTGAAATCTTTCACGGTAGCGGTGTGACTGTGATTAAGGATGGACAGAGACACTTGGGTGCAGTTATTGGCACGAAGGAGTTCAAGAAGGAGTACATCGGAGACAAAGTA
>JAXIVD010007437.1:0-7500 GCA_036785275.1 Cancer borealis
CTGTTAATGGTTTCAGGTCATTGCACGTCTGAGTGGCAGAGTTATACATCAATCTGGATATCACATAATCCTGCTGCCCACGGTTCACCAGTAAGATTATACTGCTGCTGCTGCTGCTGCTACTACTACTACTACTACTACTACTACTACTACTACTACTACTACTGCTGCTGCTGCTAATACTAATACTAATACTAATACTAATACTACTACTACTACTACTACTACTACTAATAATAATAATAATAATAATAATAATAATAATAATAATAATACTTCTACTTCTACTGCTGCTGCTACTGCTGCTGCTACTTCTGCTACTACTACTACTACTACTACTACTACTACTACTACTACTACTACTGCTGCCGTTGCTGTTGCTGTTGCTGCTGCTGCTGCTGCTGCTGCTACTGCTACTGCTACTGCTACTGCTACTACTACTACTACTACTACTACTACTACTACTACTACTACTACTACTACTACTATACTACTACTACTATACTACTACTACTACTACTACTACTACTAGTAATAGTAGTAGTAGTAGCAGTAGCAGTAGTACTATGACTATAGTACTACTACTAATAATAATAATGATGATAATAATAATGATAATAGTAATAATAATGGTAATGGTAATGGTAATGATCATGATAATTGTAATGATATTGATAATAATAATAATAATAATAATAATAATAATAATAATAATAAATAATAAATAATAATAATAATAATAATAATAATAATAATAATAATGACACAGTCAGACTGATTGGCTATGAGATATTAGTATCGTGAATGTAGAGTAGCCAGAGGAAATCAGGTAGGTACATATATAGAAATTAATCTTCCTTCTCTACTTCCACCTCCATTTCCATCTCCACCTCTTTCTCTTTTTCTAGTAAACTCACCTCCTAATAACTCAGCTTTGCTTCGTCTCTCTCACTACGCCTTTTGCTCTGCCTTCCCTCCGCTGCCCTGGTGGAAAAGGAGAAAAATTGGAATTAGACGAATATGGTTGTTAGCCAGGTTCCTGTCTCTCCCCCTGGCGAACCTACAGCCAATTAGCCACGTCTCCAATTTCGGAGTTCTTGTTGGGGGGGATGGATGACACATTTTCCTATTGATCTTGGATACCTACCGGAAGCGAGGATTTAGTATGGTTTCTATTGCAGGGAAGGAAGGTAGAAAACATGAAAGTACGTTGTTCTCCTGTCAGAGAGGATGAACGGAAGTAAGGAAAGGGAATAAATGTACATATTGTGCTGCAAAAGGAAGAAGAGAAGGAAGGAAAGAAGGTAAAGATTGTGGTGTTAAAGAAGGAAGGAAGTTGGATGGTTCGTTTTATAATGATACAAAGTTGCTTTTTCCATTTTTTCTTTTATTTACTTTAGTTACACGATAAAAAAAAAAAAAAATATATATATATATATATATATATATATATATATATATATATATATATATATATATATATATATATATATATATATATATATAAAGATGCAAATAGCTGCTATATTGTTTTTACATACAAAAAAACGTAATCAAAAACATAATATTTACGCGTACTCTACAGATGGCGGACGAGTTTTTAGGAAAAAGAAAAAAAAGAAAAGAAAAAGAAAGGAAGAGTTTTTTTGAGAAGTGCTGCCTGTGTGCATCTGAAATGTAATTTTCACTAACGCTAACACAGTAAGGAAGCCTCCCTGTCAGTCCACCCAAGACAAAGATCCTGTCCTATGCTGACGATATCATTATCATTGCCAGCGGGCCCGCCGGGCGGGTTCAGTACTTAGTAGGCTGCTTGTCCGTACCTCTTAACTGTTACAGAAGGATCCGCTTCCTCCCCTTCTCCATTAAGTATTATGATGAATGGCTGAGGATAAACAGCTTCCACTTATCCCAAGTCTCCATGGCTCATTTCTTTCCTTTGTGAGGGGTGCTTCTTTTATCCTTGGTTAAATGTTGATGAAATGCAAATGTAATATTTTTTCACCGTTGGTGCTATTAGGCTCTTTTATAAGAGGACTGATGTGCCAAGGTATGGAGGCGCATTTAGGTATTATATTTACAGTGTACGCTTTTTGAGAGCCACATTAACTCCGCCATTAAATCAGGATAAATTGATAATACAAGTATGAATGTGAACTTAAACTTGTAGATGACATGCAACACACATTCACAAGTGTGACTCAGCGCGGGACCATCACGCTGCTGCTCGCCCGTCCACTCCCTTCAGTACAGGACGTGATATTTGATTTTATTTTTCAATCAAACACAACTAACCAAATCTCACAGAAACCATCAACGAACGATACAATTTCACGCACGAACACGAATAAAAACCGGAGTAGAAGTGTTGTTAGTGAAGCTCAGAAAACACCGTAAATCCATCTTTAGTGGAGATAAATGAGACAGTCGCTTCACACCTAATTCCTTTCCTTGAGCCATTCCTCGCTCTACACCTGCCCACCGCGTCAAACAACGGTGGAAACATTATTAGTTCACCTAAGTTAGACAAATTTTCAACAAAGGTTTTTATTTCCTTGTCACAAGCAGGTAAATTAGCAGGAATTTTTCTTAGTAGAGATCTGTAGAGTGGGACATCTGGCTGGCACGCTAAGAGGGTCTTTCCAATCACCTGAGTCTGCGGGAAAAAGCTTAACGTAGCCTCGACCTCACCTTATTAATTCTCACCGACGCAGATCTGATAAAGCCAAAGATAGTTATTTTAGCAGGTGTGACGGTGATACATGTGGCAAGCTGAGCCGTGACCACATCGCCAAGTCAGCTCAGTGAGGTCACAAGACTCTGCAAACATCCAAACGCGAACTAGAGACAAAGGTTGTTTCTGAGTATTTTGCAGACGGAGGGTTCGTGACGCATGCTTTACAGAGTATTATGAGAGAAACTGACACGCATATATCATTTTCAATAATGATGGAATGACAAGCAGATGTGTTATAAGACACAGTTCACCTTCTTATGACAAGCTTTACGGGATGGACTTCAATAGGTAACAAAGCATTACGACAGTGAATAAATATATAATTGTTTTTACAATAATTCCTTAGGCAAAGCATTCATTATATTGTTATTTTTCCCCTCGCAAAAAAACAACCTAAATTTTGAATAAATTATCAGGTATGATGACATTGCATAACTAATTCGATGAATCGTTTAATCGGTGATTAGAACAGAATGCATTGCAAACTCTGTCTCACAATACATTCTAATTCAATATGAGGCACAAGGACGAAACAGTCAAACTTTCCACACAACCTGCACGCAATAATACAGTATGTGTGCCATTTGTGCCGTTTCAAAACTTGCTGTCAGGTTCAAGAATCCATAATACAAACTTTTTCAATGACCAAACAGTGCAACGCACATCAAAAAGTGAACACAAGACAGAAGAGAATGAAACTTAACAGTATGTATTACAAACAAAAACTACACGATACACAACATTTCCATAACAGTATTCATGGACAGACAAAAAGGATATACATAACACTCATTAACTCTGGAACAGGTAGTGAGGTCCATGAATACCTTATCATTGACAACACGAAGCCAAGACGGGAAAAATTTGTTAAAGGTGAGTTGAGTATATTGTTTGAACAGTCACAAAAAAAAAACGTAAATTAATAGTGACAGACGATCAGACTCCAGCTTACACTTCTTGCATACACACACATGACTAGAACATACTAATATAAGAACATAAGAAAACCAGGAGGCTGCAAGAGGGCAGTTGGCATCATAACGTAACTTCGTCGTGTAATAAAAATACCAATATGGATGGGTTCTTTCGTCAAACTGTGTGTCTTACCATCACGGCTCAGTGGAATGACGATATTGTCCTTCACTTTATAGGCTATTCCAAGGACTGGTAAGCTATCCATCGTCAATACAAACTTAAACAGACTGAATGACTGGTTGAGGGAGGTAAAATACAAAGATTCACTACACAGTTACGAACTCAACATTTCCACACTTTGTTACGTGTATCTTCCTTTCTGTTCCGTCACGCAACACGGCTTTGTTATCATACGGTGTTCTGTTTGCATGTGTGTACCCGGATTAACAGCCAGTTCTATTTATTCCTCTTGCTCATCTCGCTCAACATGTCTCCGTCATTCACTCATCTCTTCTTATCTCATTACCTTAATATTATTTGCATCATCATACTACGTACTTTGCTTAAAATTTTCCTCACGTTTAGTTCTTTATATTAGTGTTCTCTCTCTCTCTCTCTCTCTCTCTCTCTCTCTCTCTCTCTCTCTCTCTCTCTCTCTCTCTCTCTCTCTCTCTCTCTCTCTCTCTCTCTCTCTCTCTCTCTCTCTCCCAACTATGAACCCTTATCAATTCTCCTCTGGTCTGGCCTGGTCTCTCTCTCTCTCTCTCTCTCTCTCTCTCTCTCTCTCTCTCTCTCTCTCTCTCTCTCTCTCTCTCTCTCTCTCTCTCTCTCTCTCTCTCTCTCTCTCTCTCTCTCTCTCCCCAACTATGAACCCTTATCAATTCTCCTCTTCATTTCACTCTCCCTTTACCTTCAAAAACATGTTTCCTTTCCTCTTGTTTAACCATCCAACTCTTCCTAACTTCCTTTTCTTTAAATCTTCATGTATTTTCATCCCTTTAGATTTTTATTCCATTTCAACTTTCAATCCCTCACTCAGCCTCCGTACATCTCTGCAGCTAAACCTTTTCCTCTGCTGATCACCATGGAATAAACACCTTTGACCTCCCTGTATAGTGAAGAGGCCGAGAGAGCATCATCACCATCACCATCAACATCATCAGGTATTTAGTGTTGACGTCACAGCTCCATTTATTATCATTACCGTCCACACATCACCCGCTGATTGAAATTTAATTATAAGTGTATCTCATCAGCGGGAACATTTCCTGGGTGGCTTCGTGTTGTAGATGGCGCAGTAGGCAGCCTGAGCCTCAACGCAGTAAAAACAGACTAAAAAGTTAGCCAGCCTGATGATTTATAAGCTTCCCGCCGTGTCCTATCTGACTCGTGCTGAGAAACTTATCTATTGGTTATTGAAATGGAAATGTTCAAAGGCTGTGTGAAAAAATATTGAGATATAAAACCCGGCACTCCAGAAAAAAAGAGAAACAGGCCAATTTCCTTCACGAGAAGTTTATTTTACCCATATGTAGGAAAACAAAACTGAAAGTCACTCTGTAATAAAATACAAGAAAACACACGAAGCAAAGTTGAAAAAAAGTACAGAAAGAAACCAATTGAGCTACAAAACAGTAGGAAGTACGAAAGAAAGCCCAAGAAAAACAGAAGACAGTGTCATATACTAAGTGGCCTCATGCCTTATATACGTTGTGGCGAATATAAACAAACTCAAGTGACGTGGAAAAACAACGGCATCATGATCAACTGGCTTCAGTAACAGACTGCGTGTGCGAGTGGCTATGACCTAATGATGCACCAGAATACTGAATGTGACCTCTCATTTCATAGCATATACCAGCATATTCACTGTGACCCCTCATTATCCAGATCGTATATGACCTACCAGTATACTATCTGATATCTTCATTATCATTGACTCATCATTACCGGTATAATGATTGTGACCTCATTTTCCTTTCATGCATGACCTACTAATGGCCCCTCAATATCAGTATACTCACTGCGATCACTCACAACCGGAAATTTAATTGTGACACCTTCACTATTAGTATACTCAATGTGGTCCCTCATTTCCTCTGTATATGACCTCTCATTATTCTCACTGGGACCCCTATCTCCAGCATATTGACTGTGACCTCTAACTACCAGCATATTTAGTGTGACCCTTCACATTACTGCTGTACGCATATGACTTTCCAGTATCCTCACTGTAGCCTCTCATTAACCTGCTGTTTCATTTCATTCATGTGCAATTGCAGGCTATAATAGACTAGTTGGCATTCACCACTTTGTTTTGTAATTTTCCACTGAATACCAAAACATGCAATGAATCAACACCTATATTTTTTTGTGTTTGTTGTGATCTATTTTTTCTATTGGAATCGTGATAACAATACACGAATCACACAGCCCCTTAATATGAGGTGTTTTTTTCCTATCAACAACCATCATGAAAAATATAATACCAACACACATTGTACCGCATGTTTGGCAGCTTTTTAGTCATTAACAAATTTACATACAATGACTTCATGAAAGCTTTTTGTATTATCCACTAAAATCGAGAAACGCCACACGCTAACACGCACTTCTCAACATACTTATCATCACTCCATAGATAGAAATGAGAAAATACGTGATCCAAAACAACCATTTCTTAATTTCCTCTGTCTTTTATTACATTAGTTCATGGAAAGACGCAATATACACCTTTTTCTTATGTGTCTCCAGTATAAACGTAATTTCCAGGGATAAGCAAACTGCGCGAGGTTGATAAATACGAAAAAATATAATATAGAAGCGAGAGAAAAAACATATAAATCGTCGAGAAACACCTTGGAAGTCCTTAACACATATACCAAGAATTCCCACGTGAAAAAGACGACTTGGTTTCCCATTTCTGTTATGGTAATTTGTCCTGTGATGCCAATTAGTCTTTGAGCTTCAAGGAAGTAAAACAAAGAGCCACAGACTCCTTACAATTAATAGCAACACACAAGATGTTCGCTCAGATCATACTCAGAAAGGACGGCAATCCAGCAATCAGGTGAGGATACAACAGTGAGAGCATGATTTTTCTAAGGTATTTCTTTTTTATCATTTATTTCAACAAAAACAACAAACACACAGATACACACACTAACTGGTCCTCCATTCACACCACCAATTTATAACCGGAACACCAATTAACAGACCACAGGCAATTTATGCATCTGAGCGTGAAATTGATTGCCTCATGAAACCACACTATGAAACCACTCCATTCAGAAGAAACAAAATTTAATGTCCATAAATTTTACATTAGTTAATAACAGTTTGCTCGTTGCCGTAAAAAAAAAAAAGATGTAGAAAGAATAGCTGCAGCTTACCCTTACTTACACTCTGATAGAAAGCTATTGCAAGCTTAACCTTTCCAATTGTTAGATCGGTGTTGAGGATCAGCCGGGGAGACGTGGGTGCTGGTGGCTGAAGGTGATGGTGGTGGTGGTGGTGGTGGTGGTGGTGGTGGTGGTGGTGATGGTGGTGGTGGTGATGGTTTTAGTAATAAGAACAATATTAGTAGTAGCAACAAAGACCGTAGTGGAAGTAGAAAATGAAAGAAAAAAAATAAGGATAAAAAACAATGTGTGGAGAAAAAGAAAGACAAGGACGAAGACAAAGAGAAGAGAGCTAAGCAGAAACTTCCAAGGAGGAGGGATTAGCGTCTATAAAGAAGGTGGAATAACAGAAAATGAGAATAAAAACTTTCCGTAACCTAACCTAATTTACTAAGAGACAACGAGAAACGTGACGCACATCTCTTAATTTTCCTCTACAATTCTTCT
>JAXIVD010007437.1:12500-20086 GCA_036785275.1 Cancer borealis
TTTCGCTCCACTCACCGTCTTATTCTCCTTCCCTTACTCAGTTTACCTCTTGGCCTCCTCACTGCCTGTCCTCACTTGCCGTCACACACACACACACACGCACGCGCACGCGCACGCACACGCGCACGCACACGCACACGCACACGCACACGCACACGCACACACACACACACACACACACACACACACACACACACACACTTCCTTGTCCAGAGAGCACTGTGATGATACTCTCTCTCTCTGTTCAAATAGAAAAGTACCACAGAAGTTCCATTTGTGATCCTGCGTGTGACCTGATGTGACTTATTTCAGTATGTTGTATGTATGTATGAACGTATGTATGTATATGTATGTATGTATGTATGTATGTATTCATGTATGTTTATAATCATTTGGGTAGATTAGCACGCAAGTAAAACAGATAAACATTACTAAAAAAAAAAAAAAAAAAAAAATTGCAAACTGCATTTATACTGTTTCGTTGCTTAAATCTCATATATAATCATAATTTATGACAATATAACTAACTCTTTTCTCCGATATGCTGTTACCTCTGTTTCAAGGTTGATTTTTATATGATCATGTGAAGCTAGATAGACGTGCATCTGTTTGTACATCCTCACTCCATCTCCCAGGCCACCCTTGTTACAGTTAATCTTTGTTCCTGCATCGCCACACCCTTAAAGCACGTCCACACGGCTTTTAATATACAAACAAGACGTGCAAAACAAATCCTTGGCCTACTTGCAGCTTGCTATATTTCATAGTTATTGTTATTTCTCCTGCATAACACAGTAGGTAAGATTGGAAGAATAAAGAACGCTACAAATAACCGAAATAACCCGCAGAGCAAAAGGCAAAAGAGAAAATTGATAGCTACGAAACACGAGACAAGATTTACGAGCGGAGAATACTGAAAAAAGGGACATGACACATGATGGCGGTAATAGAAAAATAAAAGGTTTCTTCCCGTTCTACTCTCGCCTGCAATACCGAAAAATTTTGCTGGAATCACGGGGTGTTTTAGCATCATTAGTTGAGGTGAAACTACTGCTACGCTTAGTTCAGACGAAGAATAGATTAGATACAAACATAACTGTTGGATTTGGAGGTATCGTGCAGGACTGTTGCGTCGTACGCTGCCTGATTGTTGTTGTACGTAGCCGTGGAATTCCAATTGGCTTTCCATCCATTCCTCACCTATTTGATTGCAATCCATCCGTCTGTTTGTCTTTCTGTTTAACTGTTCACCAAAACAGTTCACTTTTAAAGAGACATACTTACTTTATAACTTTTTTTGAAAGAAAATCAAAATTTCGAAAGGCAAATTTTATTTGTGAAAGGATAATGAGCAGATTTTTTTTTTTTTCTCTCTCTATTTTTGTTTTACTTCCTATGGCCTCAGCATTGCCTTCATAAAAGCATTTAACCTACCAACAAGGGAACACGCACACGCACGCACGCGCGCACGCACACACACACACACACACACACACACACACACGCACACACGCACGCACGCACGCAGGCACGCAGATACGCACGCACGCCCGCGCATGCACACACACGCACACGCACACGCACACGCACACGCACACGCACACGCACACGCACACACACACAGAGCACTCGTCCCTCGCCTAGCTTGGCCTGCCTCATGTGTGTGTTTGTCGCTCCGTTTTATGAAGGCGGATCAAGCTGGATTGATTCATCGCTTAAAGGATCTTGTATTTCTCGTTCTATAGAGTGGTGTTTTTCTTTTTATAGTTATATGGTCTTATACTATATCTAATCTTTTTCTTATGCGAGTTTTACTGAATGTTATCAATTTATACTTCAAAACTTGGTGACATGATCTTTATTCTCCACTCATTTTTTTTCCTATATATGCGTAATTTTTAAAACTTGCATATAACACCTGGCTTTCATTCCTCCAAGATCAATTAAGAAGCAATTCCTGACCCATATTACTATCAACATCTTGCACGTTCCTCTCTACCGTACTAAAGGCTGTCCGGTTATCATGAGGAGACTGCATCATGTTTAAACTAAGGAGTAAAGATACAAGTTAGAAAGACATTTCTACGACAACCTGAACCTGACGTACTAGTAAGGGAGAGGCTCGAGGGAGACTTGTAGCTGAAGAGAAACAATAAACGTAAACAGACGATACACTTTTGACTGAACACGAGCAAGTAAATAAAGCTAAGTACAAGGAAGGAGGGAAACACGGGCAAGTAATCGAAGGTGAAGTCTGTGTGTGAGGGTAATTAGAAGGTAAGATGAACTTCATTTATTAATTCATGCGTGAATTTTTTTTTTTTTTAATACTAGACACCTGGATGGATGTTATAAAAATACGAAAAGGAAATCACGAAAAAATTGCAACCAATGTGCTGGGATAAAAAGGGGAAACTTTAAGAGAAAACCAAGTGTCTCGAGGCATTTTACTCCCTGGAATTTGTCCTCGAGTTGCGGGAATTAGAAAAAAGTTCAAATTAATGGAAGCTGGTCTGTGCCGGGATTATCACTACAAGGGATGGAAGAATTAAAAGTGTTTGATTTTTGCATTGAGGTGAGAGCGTTTCTATGTAGCAAGAAGGGACGGTACTAGACTGTTGGGTAATGCGGTCAATCTCTTTCTCCTTCTTCTCCTCCTTCTCCTTCTCCTTCTCCTTCTCCTCCTCCTCCTCCTCCTCCTCCTCCTCCTCCTCTTCCTCTTCCTCTTCCTCTTCCTCTTCCTCTTCCTCTTCCTCTTCCTCTTCCTCTTCCTCCTCCTCCTCCTCCTCCTCCTCCTCCTCCTCCTCCTCCTCCTCCTCCTCTTCTTCCTCTTCCTCTTCCTCTTCCTCTTCCTCTTCCTCTTCCTATTTTTCCAAATCCTAATCCTCCTCCTAATCCTAATCCTCCTTTGTCTCCACGGCCTCTGTTATCTTCTTCTTCCTCCATCATTATCCTTATTGTCAAGAGTTGCTGTTCTCCATAACTCTTCTCCAATTTCGTTTGTCCAATCAAACTCACATCCGTAGTTGGAATATTAATGAAAACTGTAATGCGTGATAGACTAGCGAGTTATCTAGAAGAAAATAGTCTGATACGATCACCTCTCCTGCCACCACACATGCCCACCATCCACCATCTTTCATGTGAATATACCTGTACTGAATACAAAGGAAAAGAAAAAGAAAGACAAGGTAGATATACTATAAAAAAAAATATATATATATATATATATACACTTTTTGACAATTTAAACTAATGAAAAAAAATCGAAGGACGTAGAATGTAAAGAAAAAAGCCACTCATGTAATTTGGAAAAGTAACAAAGTTATATGATACTAAAAAAGGAGAGAGAAAAATATACGTTATATAAAACGTGTGGGGGGGGACTACGCATGAGAGCAAGGTGAGAGTTTAAAGTTGGATATTTTAAAGGACGAAGATGAAGGTGGAATTACAGGATCTCATGAAGGGTGGTGTCTTGTTACATAGAGTTGGCGGGGTTGCTTGAGGGCAGGTAGTGGGTGGTTGTGAGTGGCAGCATTACAGTCATAGCCAGACTCAAGTACCACTGGAGGAGTGAAACAACTATATAATGACTTTCTTTCTTAAATCCTTTCAACCTTTGTTCTCTCTAATTATCCTCCCTCTCCACCCTCCTCAATACCTTTGTTATACGTTTTCTTTCTCTTTACGTGAAAATTGCTCCTTATCCTCTCCTACTTACTTCCCCTTCCTCATCTTTTTTCCGCATTTCTTCCTGCTTCCTTGTCCCTTATTTTCCATTCCTTCGTTCTTTAGTAAATAGTGAAGTCTTGTTTCCTTGATTCTCGTCATGCACTCTATTTGCATTTCTCTCGGTTTCATAATATTAAATGTGTTCATGTACACTACCTCATGAATGTCAGGAGCAACGACTTCGCGGGTTAAGCTGACAAAGAAACCAAAATGTACACAGGAAATGAAGGCTCGTTATTTTTACTTTTATTCATGTTTCCATTTCAGACTTAATTTAAAGGTGAATATGTAGTTATGAGAGCGAGGAGAGAGAAAGTGAAATAGAGAGAGGAGAAAGAGAAATATATATATATATATATATATATATATATATATATATATATATATATATATATATATATATATATATATATATATATATATATATATGAGAGAGAGTAAGAGAGAAAAAAATAAAAGAGAAAGAAATTAAAAGAAAGAAAGAAAGAAACACAGAAAGACAAAGAAAGACACACACACACACACACACACACACACACACACACACACACACACACACACACACACACACACATACACACACACACACACACACGCACACACACACACACACACACACACAGAGAGAGAGAGAGAGAGAGAGAGAGAGAGAGAGAGAGAGAGAGAGAGAGAGAGAGAGAGAGAGAGAGAGAGAGAGAGAGAGAGAGAGAGAGAGAGAGTGAGAGAGAGAGAGAGAGAGAGAGAAATGCGAAAAAAATATTGCAGAGAAGCAAACACAGACAGACAGACAGACAAAGACAGACATACATATAGACAGACAGACAGACAAAGAGACAGACAGACAGAGACAGACAGATAGACAGACAGATAGACAGCTCAGACAGACAGACAGACAGACAGACAGACAGACAGATATACACAGATAGACAGACAGACAGACAGACAGACAGACAGACAGACAGACAGACAGACAGACAGACAGACAGATATACACAGATAGACAGACAGACACATACACAAAAAGTCAAAGAAAATGAGTAAGAAAAACTGCGACGCAATCAGTTAAGCAAAAAATTCCAAACACTTTCGCATCAAAAGGAAATTTTTTGAATGAATTTCTAGCCAACGTTTGCGTCAATCGGCGAGTCCCTCATCGATCAACGAATTTCAGCCTCGAACAAGCAGACAAAACCGATCCCCACAGAGTGACGACAACGTGACCAGGAGAACAAATCAGCATTGTTATGTTGGCCACTCATCACTAAACGAGCTTCCTGTTGCAAAAGTCAGAGCGAAAACAACAACAAAAACAAAAACAACAACGACAACAACAACAACTACTACTACTACTACTACTGCTACTGCTACTACTACTACTACTACTACTACTACTACTACTACTACTATAACTACGACTACTACTTCAACTACTTACTTTCATCCCAGTCACCATAAAAAAGGTTATGGATGGCCAATCTTATAAGTAAACACACGTACAATAACATCCTGTGCGTAGGTGATAACAAGCGCCTCTGTTGACATTCTTCCTAACACACTTCAATCACTTCCTATTACCTCACCTGCCAATCTTCCCTCCCCTGCAATCTTTCCCTTCCAATGCCTTCCCTTATCTCTCCCTGTCACATTGTTACCCTTCCCTCCCACACTCCTTTCCAACCTACGATCTTTATTACTCTGCTTTATCAATCGTTCCTAGCTCCTTTTTCTCTGCTGCCACTCTCATTATGCCCACGCTCGCTCACTCATCTCCTCTCTCCTTTCCTCTCCTCTCCTCTCCTCTCCTCTCCCCTCCCCTCCCCTCCCCTCCCCTCCTCTCCTCTCCTCTCCTCTCCTCTCCTCTCCTCTCCTCTCCTCTCCTCTCCTCTCCTCTCCCTACTCACTCATCTCCTCTCTCCTCTCTTCTCCTCTTCCTCTATTCTCCTCTCTCTATTCCTTCATCCCCCTCTTCTCTTCTCTTCTATCTATCTATCTATCTATATATCTATCTATCTATCTATCCATCTATCTTCCTTTCTTTCATCCCAGACGCTCCATGTCAGAAATAAAACAACTGAATCAGAATCAAACCTAACCATCTACAGAGACTGGATGGAATGGTTCCGAAAAGACTGTTTCATGGAAAATCGAAGAGCAATATGAAGTCGATTCGGATGCGGAAAAAAATGAAAGAGCATCGGTGAAGGGGCTAGTACAAGGAGAGAGTGTAGATGCGAGAGATGTCTACACTATTTTTAATTCCTGTTTAATCTTGGCTTTTTTTTTCTCTTTTTTAGTTTCCGTTTATTTTGGTAAGAACTGAGGACATGCTGTTGCCTTTCATCTCGTTTTCTTTTTTCTTTCTCATGATGTGTTTCTCGTTTTTTTGTTAGTTTGTTTTTCCCTGGCATCGAGTTAGAAAAAGTTTCGGTAGTTTTTTCTTTGTTTCTTTATATTTGGTTTTTTTCTGGGGACAGCTGAGGAAATGACATACTGGCTAAATATTTTTTTCATTATATGATTTCTTTTAGTTACATTTCTTTCTGTCCAGGATTGACTGACACGAAATTCTCTCTCTCTCTCTCTCTCTCTCTCTCTCTCTCTCTCTCTCTCTCTCTCTCTCTCTCTCTCTCTCTCTCTCTCTCTCATGGATAAAATAGTGACCCATATTCCTCTCTCACGCACGCACGAACACACTCAGGTCACGGCAGCTGTAAGCCAGCTTGACTTACCTTTTTCTTTCAAGGTTTTTTTTTTACTTATTGATATTTTATAAACTTTGTCTTTATAGTTTTGAGATTATACATAAATAATATTATTCTTTTTTAACATTTTAGAGATAAGCATCAAGAAAACTACAGTCACAGCAGAGAATCAAATCAATCTATTCACGAAGGATCACATAACTCTTGCAGCACGGATAAAAAAAAGTTGGAGAGCACTGAGAGGAATGAAGATAAAGTGAGGTAGGAGAGCCACCCCAGGAGGGAAAGAGCGAGGGAGGATGGGGAAAAATCAGATCTAAGAGATTTTCATTTCTTCGAACTCTTTTTACTTAAGTATTCAAAAAAATTGTTCCACCTCAAACTAACCAACAAAAAGGCTATCAAAGATGGAGAGCGATCTAACGGTTAACAGTAATTTTGAGTCCCCATTCACAAAATCTTTCCGTCGCAGTCGCCAATCATCTGTACAAATCATGCAGGGAAGTAAATACAATCCTTGGCCTGAGTGAAGAACAGACCACTTGATTTGAACCGTAGGATCTGTGTGGGCTGCTTCTATTCAATTTTATGTAAATTTCATTGTTTTCCTTATCTTCCAGAGAAGTGTTGTGACATCACAGATTACTATTACTAAAATCATTACCCCACCTCAGCACCAGTGGTAGTCTAGCATAGTATTTTCCTCAATTTTCACTTTTTACCATAAAAGTTCCATGTCCTCGTTTTCAACAGAGTATGTGATATTCTCTTCTAACCATTTTCCTGCCAGAGGGAGTTGTGAGGGGAGGAAGAAGAGTCTTGTTCTGTTATATCTAGATCTCCCACACATACTTAACTTATTTTCATTAATAGTTCAGGAGATATCTTCATTATAGACTTACAGGTTTCCTGGATCTCTTCCTCCAATATAATCCCTCCATCCGCCCCCAACACTCTCCCTCTCTTCTCTCTCATACCCGACACGGCTGCATCCAACGTGGTTCAGCCCAGACAAATTGTTCTCTTCATTCAAGCCGCTAAGACCACGCAGCAGCCAAGTCACTCCAATAGAAATTGTATTCTATTGTATTCTACTCGAAATCTTAGAAATTGAATCGTACACCAAGTACACAAATTTCTGTCTGATAT
>JAXIVD010007438.1:5000-10000 GCA_036785275.1 Cancer borealis
ACACACACACACACACACACACACACACACACACACACACACACACACACACACACACACACACACACTGTACGTATATACAATATATGAAAGCTGATGTAGTTTTGCTTATGACTCATACACACGTTCTAGGAGCTTCCCCAAGTCTGTCCCCGCCGCGTGTGAGGGAGGCTGGGCGGACCGCTGCAAGCCTACGTGAACATGGTCACGAACAGTCGCGACCCTCCACCGACCATTCTGGGTTAGAGTGGGGTAGGGCGGGAGTTGAGGTGTTTCCTATATTAACTCCAAGAAGAAAGGAAATGACATGATGTTTTCACGGCCTGGTGTTATGGGTCTTTTAGCATCGCTTGGAACCCTTACCGTGAGGAGAGAAAAGGTGAGGCATCTAGATGACCGCTGCTGCTGCGTCTGTCGTTTGGTGGTCTGGTGCACCTCACAGCTGGAGGTTGTTGCCTGGTAACCTGTCTTGCGGGAGCCGGCTCATGAGTGAAGCAGGGCCGGTGGATCTAATGAAAAGGTGGTTATGATGGTGGTAAGTTTTTTGCGTGCTCATCGCAGCAACAATGGCAACGTGAGAAGTTGGCGCGGCCACGTGAGGAGCTGTAAGGCGTGTTCTAGCCAGTGACCTTCACCTCCACACCATAGCAGACGGAGACTTCAAACACCCCACGTAAGGAAAGTCAGGGACTTTTTCCACCACTTTCTCGTGAAATGAAGAACTGTGGATGTGGCGGCTTCCCCAGCGCATGACGTCATGATGTAAACCCGCGTTGCATCAGGGGAAGGATGTTCGTTGAAATCTCCTTGGGCGCGGGACTCCTGGATGGGGGTGGGGATGGGGGCGAGAAGGGAGGTACGGTGCGGGGCATGGAGGCTTTGCCAGCCGAGCCACCGCTCACTGCTCAGTCCCACACGTGGCGCCGACACGTGCGCACACCCGGATACTTCTCCGTTCACATCCACACAAGATTTGACCATCACCACCGTGCTGCTGGAATTCATACAACCTACTCGTTACGGTTTACTTAGCCACAAGCACTGGTGCGTTGTATACCCGAGGACACAAAGAACACCACTCGTCCACGCCACCCAAGACTCGCCATTGTTCCTCAGTCAGTCAGGTGAGCCGCCAAGGAGGTTCAGACGTCTTGTCTTCAGTGTTTTGTGTTGCACAGACATTTCTGGCACATAATTAGCTCGTGCCTCGTCCACCTTTAGCATGGTGATACCTAGGGCTCGGCGAGGTGCTTTGTGAGTGTAGGGACTTTGCAAATGGCTGACGCACTGTTATCAAGGGGCTCAAGTGGTTTTACCCAAGGATAGTAATTCTACCTGAGCCTCGTGGGAGTTAGGGTGAGTGTAGAGTGATCAGATATCGCGGCCTGATAGTGAAGGCTTACAGTGTTACAGTGTCCACGTGTGACTATCTGCAGTGTGAATGTAGATGTGTACGTTTCACCAAGGCATGTAGTGTCTGATAGGAGGTGAAATAACGCAGGAAGGAAGCAATACCCATACACGACACTACCCACAGGTGTTCAGCTGGGCACAGTGCCATCTTGGTATTGTGTATGGTGCTAGTAGTGCTCAGGCCGAGCTGGAGTTAACTCAGTGTATCACCAACCGGACCAGAGGTGTTCTTAACGCCAGACATCTCGGCTCCCTTCCCCTCCCTCCTCCCCTGGTCACTTGAGAGGAGGCGCTCGTCAGCGGTGGTGCAGAGGGCTGGATCCTGTTACAAGGGCAGGTGTGTGTGGGGCGGCGAGGACGGGACGTTAGTAGTTAGGGTTTTTTTGTATTGTATTCGGGGCGTAGCCTGGGAGGGTTCGGTCATGTATCGCTGTGGAATGAATGGTGGTGGTGGGAGAGGGCAGGGCAAGGGCAGCAGAGGGAGTGAGTGTTATGCTGTGTTGTGTGCGTTTGGTGTGTGTGTGTGTGTGTGTGTGTGTGTGTGTGTGTGTGTGTGTGTGTGTGTGTGTGTGTGTGTGTATGTGTGTGGGTGTGAGTATATATTTGTGTGTGTGTGTGTGTGTGTCGTCCTAAGCTATCCTGGTAGTTCTCTTGTGTTATGATAGTGGTGATAATGGTCGTGGTAGTGAGTGGTGGAGGAAATGGTGGAGGTGGTGGAGGTAAGCTGGACACACAAAGCGGTAAGCCCAATCTTTATCAACACATCCGTAATGAGGTGTGACTTCTGACCAAAAATAATTCCTTAACACGTTAAAAGAGAGAGAGAGAGAGAGAGAGAGAGAGAGAGAGAGAGAGAGAGAGAGAGAGAGAGAGAGAGAGAGTGTGTGTATATCATGTTTGTTTGTCACTGCGTCCGTCAGTGGGTAGCAAGGTCGCCTCACAGCCTGCTCCCTCTCCTCCACTACCTTACACGAAATCGTTCTCCTCGCCGGAAGTCCCCTCCCCCCACACTTCTTCCAGCCACTTTCATCTCTCGCCTTACCCCCTTCCTCTTCCACCCTCTCCTCCTCTAGCTCCCTCCCAAGTCTCTATCACCTGCCTGAGTCATTGACCAGACCAGGTGGAAGGTCCGGCCGGCTGCGAATAGACAAGCATAACATTTCGTGGTCCCCTGAGAGGAAATAAGAGAGAAAAGGCCATTTGGGTGTTGGAGGAAGGGTGTAATGAATGTGACTGAATGAGCGGGTGTGTTACAAGGTAGAGGAGGGAGGAGGACGCATTAGGGTGGGATAAAGTATGAGAAATGTTGGTGTAAGTGAGAGAGAGAGAGAGAGAGAGAGAGAGAGAGAGAGAGAGAGAGAGAGAGAGAGAAGAGAGAAGAGAAGAGAGAAGAGAGAGAGAGAGAGAGAGAGAGAGAGGAGAGAGAGAGAGAGAGAGAGATATCTGGGGTTAAGGTACGAACGTGGACTGACCGGGAAGTGGCGAGTCCTTGAACTTGGAGGTAACTTCAACAGACTGAAACTGCGATTACCGAGGTTATTTAATGAACTAAACTTCCTTCCTCTTTAATCTCATCGCCTCCTGCTGCTGCTACCAAGACAAAGCCCTTCTGGAGTTACTCGGTGTCTTAAATATAGTTGTGGAGACGTGAACAATATATTAAATCAAATTCCTGAGTCACCAAGTTTAAACAGTTCCGGAGTTAATCTCATGGCATCCAAGTGTGCCGCGACCCACTTCCATCCGCTACGCTGCTGCCTTAGCGACAGCTTGCCGTCCTTTACCTATACTGGGGCGGATGTGGGGTCGTGGTACACAGATGATCGAGGACTCCAGTACTTCCTGCTGTATATGATGGGAGACGAGACGCCTTGTTACCCATTTAACAGCTGGAGGCCCCGATCTGCCGCGGCATCAGCTGTTCTGCCTCAGGGATCGGATGGGAGCGGGCGGCAGACGGCGGTCCCTTAGTTATTAAACAGACGGAGAATTTTTCCTCGACCGGATGTGTATTGTTATCCTCGTCGGGCATTTCCGATATCTTATGAACTCTTCACTTAATCCGAGTCTTTGTTTCCCTGGTGGGCCCGTGGCACTAACAGTTCTTACTTAGCCTTGCGGTACGGTCTCTGGTACAACAAAGAACCATCTTAGTGTCACGCTTCACCTGGTGCCTTAATCTCCTCCCACAGACACGCACACCTCGCACAACTGTCGATCTGCTTCACTTTTTAATAGAACCGGGTCACTTTGAACTAGTTATGTCATCTTGCCGCCAAAGCTTAAATGATATCGCAGGCAGTCTCATTATTGTCGCCTGATCGATGTCGTGGGGCGCTTGGGTCACGGGTCGCTCGAAAGTAAGGTGAAGGGCAGCAGAAAGGACAGAGGGAAGCAGGTAATCGAGCGAGACTGACAAAACAAGAAAAAGTGGAGAAACCTTGGGGTAGAAATAAGGGAAAATGTTACAAAAGACTTGCGAATTTAGTGAGTAAGAATATGAAAAAAAGAAGTAGATGGCATAAAAGATTACAAAACGAAACATTTACGAAACCGTTAATAAACTCAGAAAAAGCAATGAGTTCGTACGAAATTACGAAAAACAAAATAGTGTAGAGCGAAATTAATGAAATGAAGTGAAACCCAACAGTCTTAAGGGAGGAACTCGTAAGGGATGGGAGGGGGGCTGGAAAGCAAACCACCACACCACAGACTAAGAGATTAGCCAACACTTCAGAGCGTGGGGAAGAATAATAAAGAATTACACAACGAATCAGAACCTTAGGACGCAAAAGAAGACGTGATAAGGAATAACAGTGAAATACGTATCTAAGGAGAACGTAAAATGATGAAAGAAGGAAATATAACAATAAGTCACCACGGTAAACCACATACACACACACAAAAAAAAAAAAGGTAAGAAAAACAAGTGACAAATGAAACACAATGAGATATCACGAAACACACTAGAATACATCGTAAGAACAACAAAACACAACACAACATGGCACGTAAGAACAATAGTAATTAAAGATAAAACATAAACAAATAACCTGTGATCATTATGAAGACAAAGGATGGTGGTGATTTTGGTAGATGCGCACATACAAACACACACACCTACACTGAGGGTCGTCCGTGGTTGAGTCATAGCCATTATTCACTATCATGGCCTCGTATAAGTTAAGACACTACAACCTTTGTCATAACGTTATTATATCCTTTACCTACAACCTTTGTCATAAACGTTATTATATCCTTTACCACATCCTTCTGTACTGTATAATATATTTGAAGCATTACCTACTACTATGTTCATGTATTAATGCTAATCCTTCACCTTCCTTATTTGTATCATTTTTATTGTTGTTGTTGGTGCTACTGTAAGCATATGAATTTATTATTGTCCCTCTTTGCCACTTGTTGGTGGGTCAGGCTGTCGTACCGGTCGTCCGCCCATGCAGCAGACCGGAGTAGTGCCCATCGCCGTTCTGGCAGCGGCGCACCATCAAGAATCATCGCAGCAGGCATCACCATCATCGCCTTACCATGATGCTTTCGCTGATCCCACAATGCATCTATATAGG
>JAXIVD010007438.1:15000-20085 GCA_036785275.1 Cancer borealis
GATGTGCGTGGTGGCTACCTGTAACAAGGTTTAGCTGGAACGGGTATTGGTGGGGCCGGTGCGGGACGGGGCGGGGGCAGACCTTGGTTAGGATTGGCAAGGTGGGTGGGGTGCATCTACTCACTGTGTTGTGGATGACATGCCTCCCTCGTCCTTCACTCGTCCCTGCCTCACAACTTCACTCACCTCCCTCATGCCCCCTCACATCACCTTCCCCTCCCTGGCTCTCCTCAGCTCTCCTCGCTCCTTCTGGACTCATCCCTCGACTCCCATAAACATTCGGTCACTCTCCCTTGGGCCATCTATCCTCTCCCTGGCTGCCCTGCATCGCTCAACCCTTGCCCTATTCACCCTCGTTTCCATTACCTCCCTCTCGCTGTATCACCTACTCCATCTATCTTTTCCTCCTCCCTAACCTTATCCCCTTGTTTCCCTTTCTCTCCTTGTTATGCTTCGAGGATTTAAGATTTTATCCGTAAGATATTCCTCGCTCTCCTTCGCACCCTTCCTCCCTCACTCACCCTGTTATTCACTCCCAACTATTCTCCCTCCTAAAGTCACCCTACTCTTCCCTCTCCTCCATAAACTATTCCGCCTGCAAACCCCTTTCTCTTCTACAAAGTTCCTGCCTTCTCCAATCCCTCCACGTCTCTTCTCCCCTTTCATCTAATGTACCTCCCCTTACTCCCCCCTCGCTTCGTCCTCTCCTCCTCCCCTCTGCGGCCTAACACCTGTTGAGATCAGGAAAAATATATAATCATGTGAAAAAAACACATTTTCTGATTTAAGGGTATGGAAACAAGAAGGAAAGGAAAATGATACCAATGAACAAAGGGAGTTGTCCGCATTTCTAGTTGGCGCATAACATCTGTCAAAGGATAATTGTGGTGTGTCTTGGTGTCTGTGTGTGTGTGTGTATTGTGTGTGTATGTGTGTGTGAGTGTGTAGTAGTTTTTGTGTGTGTGTGTGTGTGTTGTAGTGTGAGTGTGTCATAGAAGTTATAGAATACCCTTTAGATCCATTTAATGTATAGCATGTTTGTGTGGTTGTGTGTAAATTGTGTTGGGTGTGTGTGTGTAGTGTGTGTGTGGTGTGTGTGTGTGTCCCTTGGAATGGCTTAGCTACACATTCCGCTCCTGCGCAGTACATATACGAACACTTCTTACCTTCTTTTCCTCTACAAACCTCCTTCACTCCTCCAACCACCTCTTTCTCGCCTCCTCCCTCCTTCTCCTGTGGTTAGTGTAGTATCAGCACAAGCGGGTTACGATCATTCCCCACCACTTTGCAGTCTGCTTCACTACGGTTTTCACAGACGGTAAGAAACCAAACACAGCACAGTGAAGGCTTTGTCCCGTCACACATACACACACACTCACACACTCACACACACACACACAACACACACACACACTACACACACACAACACACACACACACACACACACACACACACACACACGTGTACTAAGAGAGGGAAGAGGCCACTTCTGACGCAGGGAGGGTATGAGGGCTCGTTGTCGTGTGTGTGTGTGTGTAGTGTGTGTGTGTGTGTGCGTGTTGTGTGTTATTACATAGTTGCCAAGATTGTCACTCAATTCACTTTCGTTTCTTCCTCTTGAGAATGATTGATATGTTTGTATTTTAAAGGTATACACCGATTGTAGAGTCTTTAAAACGCTTTAAGAAATCCGAATCACAACAAGGGGACTTAACAAACATAGTGGAGGCTTAGAGGAAGACTTGAGTCGGTAGGTGTTGGTGTTGTGGTAGTGTTGGTGTGCTTGTTGTAGGGCGCAATCAGAATGGTCCTCTCATGTCTATGTAAATAATACTTCTACCTTTTGTCCAGTTTTGGGCTGCTTTTTTGCTATATAGGGGACTTGTGTTTACATTAGTGGCCGCATTTTGCCTGCTATGTGCGTTTTTGTGGGGTGATTATATATTGCATGTTTATTCCGTTGGATGGTCGGGCTTGCCCCCTCGCTTATGGGTCCCTGGTTTCGGGTTAATTAGTAAGTCAACAATATGTTGCCCCCTTTTTGTCCTTTGTTGCCGCCCTCACTGTCCTAGGTATCTTTAGTGTTCTTTGCTAGGGATAGTCCTTCCACCACCACACCACATCGCCTGTTGTGTAAGTACACTTGTACCAAGGGTGGTTGTGGTGTGGTGGCGTTTTATCTTTCCAGTGTATGTTTTGTTTTTTTATGAATATTTCCAAGGCTTCTCCCATGGGCTGCGGCTGCCTCCCGTTATATTTTGAGTAAGGCACGCACTGCTTCCACTCCCTCACCACCCCCACCACCGCCACACCACCTCCAGCTAGCTGTGTGTCTCCTGGCCGGGGGGATTGATGACCTGCTTTAAATGCTTTTTGGCTTCTTGTATCGTGCTGTCCCCAATGTTCATGACGCCTGGTGTTGTGCTGTTGTTGTGGTGCACATTGCTCCTCGTGCTGCGCTTCGATCCACATGAGTGCTCGGCACTATCCTGAACATGTAGCCCTAATGTTGCGTCAGTGTGTGACGCGGTCTCAAGCATGACGTGTTGCTTTTGGTTTCCTTTTTGCAGTCGGGCACGAAGCCCCACGTTGCCAGATCACTGAGAGGGGACAAACCACCCAACCATACGACCAGATCCTAAGCTGGACGGACCCTCCCACCTTGATTACTTTTCCATCCATACCGAGATAACCGCCCTGAGTAGGTTGTCCCTGAATATGGTCGATGGGGCAGGTGGGTGCTATGGAAAATACCGCATAATGCTACTTGGGATAGAGGGTGTGCGGTTCTTTGTAATTATTAACGGGGTTAGATTGTGAAAGACATGAGGATTTGGTGTTTCACTGACGTGTGGCAAGAGTTGTTGTTTCAGTAGAGAGGGGTACGTTGTGAGTTATCATTTGATTCCGATTGGTTAATAGAACGAGGCTGGTGGAACTGTGTAAATAGGTTTGGTCCCTCATGCGTTGGTAGAGTAGCTTGATTGTTCGAAACCCCTTTTAGTCCATTCACCCACTTAGTTCAATGCAAATTGATGTCTTAGATACCTTCTATGTATGATGCATCCTGCATTCGTATTACGGCTGACTGGTTCTAGTCTTTAAGGGTTTGCATTATGATGTTTTATTTAAAAAACACAGTAAGCAACATTGATTTTACTGAATGAAGAGTATTATGGGTACACAAGTTGTAAATTATTGCAAACATTTACCTGATTCAAAATTTCAAAAGATTGTGTTAGTACATGCCTACCTGCCAGAGACATACATGAGGACCCTGAAGGTGATTATCACTGCCCCCCCTCTAGAGAACGCTGCTCACACAAGCATCGTTCAAACATACGTCCCATTATATGTCCATGAGTATGCCTTCAGACAATCGTTAGGGTCCATTGTAAGTTCGTGTAGCTTGACTAGAGGTTGTACACATCTCCTATATGTGCTTGTTATAGTGAGTCACAAGTTCTGTAACAGCGAGAAGTGGTTCATTGATCGAGTTTCCCCCCAACAGATACGAGGACCTGAGCCCCGGGATGGGTTTGGGGGCGCCTGTGCCCTGCCTGCAGAGTTGTATACCTGCCGTAGCTACCCTGCGTGCACCAGTGTGCCTGCCCTGCACTCCAAACAGTTCCATCGTCTGAAGCCCTTCCTACACGATGGCTCCATTGTCCCTGGGCGGCCCAACAGACCACTCTGCATAAATCGCACACCCCCATACCAGGCCCTTCGCGGGGAGACAATCCAAGTTTTCAGTCTTTTAGTGGAGTGATCACGAAGACAAGGAAGCTCAAGAATATAAGGAACTCAATGAGGTAACAGCACAGAGACCATGGACACAAAGCGTGGCTGTGTGAACTTCCTCGAGGGTGTCCCACCACAGCCTTGAGACCAAGTCCTCCCAGCCACGCGTCCTCCTGCAGTCTTGAAGAGTTGGCGTCTCGACAACTCTTCTGGCGACTCAGGACACCAGTCCGAAAGGAGTGTGGAGTTGCGGATTGTGTCGATCAACATTCCACATGCATTACCAATGTGTTCTCGCGACTAATGAATGATTTACTAATTTATACGGAAAAGAACGGTATTCATATATATCTATATAATAACTATGAATATCAAGAGTATCAAAAAATAATTACCTTCCCAAAACAAAACTGTGAGAAATGTGTTAGCATTATCTAAGCTTCTCGCGGTCAGGTGGGGAGAATAGCTTCGAAAACGTTGGTTCGTTTTCTGGTGGTTCTACGCAATCCCACGAAGCACTGTCTCCACCTGCTACCAGTTGCCATATGGCCTTTTTGTTTGCCTGGGCACATTTTCCCCCCCACATTACAATACAATCCACGGCTACAAAGAGTCTGTTCGTCCAGGAAGGCAAGTGGACTGCAGGACTAATGCAAGTTTCATTGTCCCCACCCACCTGACAGCGGCGTCCTCCAGTCAACCAGTGTAGTGTGTGATATACTGACTGTGCTGCCTTGTATGTACACACGTCCTCGTGTGACATATTTATCCACAAGTCTTTCTGTAGTATTAGCTAGTCCTCGCAACACCCGCTCCCCGCGTCCTTCAGTCAGGATACACGTGGACTCGCCTAATATTGTAGGTTTAACCACTAACAAAAGTTGCAGGACTCTGCCTCAAACTTCAGGCCAGGAAGCTAGGATAAAGGTTGCAGCAGGTATCACTACAAACGCTATCCTCTTCCTGGCACCCGCACCAACCCTTCTGCCGCGCCACACCAACAATCTCACCCGCAGTGCTTATGTTTGCCAGCATCACGAAATGCCCGCCCCCAAGACTGGGATGAGATGTGTTTTCATAAGAAGGATATAGGGTAGAGTGTCCTGCGAGGCTGGGCTGAGGTAGCATGAGAGGGATTTATAAGCTCATCCATGGAAGGAAGCAATGTGTCGGATCCAGAACTGATACGCTTTGTCAGACTACAAGATGATTGACCTTGTTTAAGACTTACGTGTTACAGGTGTTAAGTCAGGCAAGTGAAGGTGTATTTTCAAGGCGTAGAAGTGAAAGAACTGATAGTATTTTAATGGATCTGTTTCCCAGTGAGATGAGGTTAACGCCAT
>JAXIVD010007439.1:0-7500 GCA_036785275.1 Cancer borealis
CGCCATCCGCCAGGTGCGCTGTCGGCCGGGTGCGAGGGAGGTGTCAGCCGTCTACACAGTGGATGAGGCGCGGATGGCGGGTGATTAGAACGGATGATTAAGGTATGATTAGTGAGTGATTAAGGTAAATTGTAGGAAATATAGTTAATAATAGTAGGTAATTATGTAGAAGGCTGATCTTATCCTTGCATCCGGCCGGCAGTGCGGATGGCGGGTGATTGGAACGGATGATTAAGGTATGATTAGTGGGTGATTAAGGTAAATTGTAGGAAATATAGGTAATAATAGTAGGTAATTATGATAGAAATAATATCAAAATAAAGTTAGGTTATGAAAATAGTGGGGAAAAATAACTTCAAAATTTGCAGGAAATTAAGTGAAATTTGACGCATAAAAAATAGTTTAATTAAAAAATAATAAAATAAAATAAATAAATAAATATATAAAATTTGACATATACTACACACACACACACACACACACACACACACACACACACACACACACACATAAACAAAATAACTAACCAAACAAAGAAAAAAAAAACGAAAACAATTCCTAATAATATCAAACAATAATAATAAAAAAAACCATCAAACAAATAAATAATAATAATAACAATAAACAAACACTAACCGTCATGTCACCCAGCTTTCCCACGGATGCATTAATCGCCGCCATCTCCTGCTGGATGAGTATGGGTGACAGGAAGGTGGTGGTAAACACATCCACACACACCATGGAGGTTCGGTCCCAGCGCCAAGTACCAGTGCCGCACCATGGCCGGCACCACATCAACGGCACTCTGGTACACACGGCAGGCTAGGTGTGCCGCTACCCAACCAGAGGACATGCCTATGGGGGGGGGGGAGGGGTGTTTTTTTGGTAGTATAAATATTAAAACACCTAATCACATGACATGCCTAAGGGGGGCGGGGGGAGGGTGTGTTTTTTGGTAGTAATAGTAGTCAAAAATAAGTCAAAATATGTCAATAATAATAATAATGATGAAATTTTTTTTTCGTTAGTGAAAATATTAAGAAATTGATGAAAAATATATGAATAACAATAATAATGAGAGATAGAGAGAGAGCGAGAGAGAGAGAGAGAGAGAGAGAGAGAGAGAGAGAGAGAGAGAGAGAGAGAGAGAGAAGAGAGAGAGAGAGAGAGAGAGAGAGATTATAATATTTGCATTGATATTCTGATGTAATTAGTTGTTCGTTTCATCACAGAACTTCAAGAAAATAAAATAAAAAAAAAACACAAACTCAAAATAACAACAACAATAAGTAAATGAATAAATAAATAAATAAATAAATAAATAAATAAATAAATAAATAAATAAACAGAGTAAATGAAATCGTATACTAAGCTCCGTAGATTTTAACACTCCTTATATAGTACAAAGGAATATATATATTTTTTTATTTAAATATATTCTACTGGAAAGAGAGAGAGAGAGAGAGAGAGAAAGAGAGAGAGAGAGAGAAGAGAGAGAGAGAGAGAGAGAGAGAGAGAGAGAGAGAACCATAAAAATAAAAATAAAAGAGAGAGAGAGAGAGACACCCGCCCAACCTCCCCCCAATATACACTTACCTGTGGGCGTCATATTTAAAGGTGTGGTGAAGAGCGTGGGCGTGGTCTTGTCGTCCCCACCACCACCACTGCCTTCCACCGTGGGCTTGAGAGGCATAAGGGCGTATAGGTTGTTGAGAAGTGTTGCTAAATAGCCCTTATTCCTGTAGGAGAGAGAGAGAAGAGAGAGAGAGAGAGAGAGAGAGAGAGAGAGAGAGAGAGAGAGAGAGAGAGAGAGAGAGAGAGAGAGAGAGAGAGTTAATTGTATATATATATTCTGATGTTAGATTTTCATTAACGTATATATATAACTACTACTACTACTACTATAACTACAACTACTACTACAACTACCACTATAACTGACCTTAGATAAGCACTGTACAGGTCTTGGTTGGGGTCAGAGGTCAAGGTCAAGGCTGTAAAGGTCAATTGCCAGCCTAGGAGATAACCTATGACCTTGGGAAAGAGGAGGTCGTGGGGGGGCAGCGCTCCCCCTGAACCCCACTCCCCTGCCTCCCCCTCCTTCAGCTGGGAGAGAGAGAGAGAGAGAGAGAGAGAGAGAGAGAGAGAGAGAGAGAGAGAGAGAGAGAGAGAGAGAGAGAGAGAGAGAGAGAGAGAGAGAGAGTATTAATATATAACATTAATAATAATAATGTTAATAAGATATATTCTCTCTAATAATACCAATAAGACACACACACACACACACACACACACACACACACACACACACACACACACACACACACACACACACACACACTCCCTTTCCCCTCCTCCTTCCCCTTAAAAAAACCCCTCTTTCTCTCCCCTTACGCCCTAAACAAAAACATTACCTCTTCCTCCCTCCCCCTCCTCTTCCTCCCTTCTCCTCCCTCTTCCCCTCCCCCCCCATACCTGCAACAAGCACCACATGAGAGGCTTAGGCAGCGAACGGTCGGCAATTTCCTCCTGGTCTGTAATTGGCTGCTGACTGTCGTTCCATCGGCCAATCAGAGCAGGTATAGCAGTTTCCAGCAGGCAGTAAGCAGCCCCTTGTATGGCTGGGTGGGGGGAGGTAAGCAGGTAGACCAGGTGTTGGAGGAGGCTCTGCTTAGGGGGGGAGAGAGAGAGAGAGAGAGAGAGAGAGAGAGAGAGAGAGAGAGAGAGAGAGAGAGGAATGGTGTTAGTGGTTATTTTAATATTTTTGTTTCTCACTCTCTCTCTCTCTCTCTCTCTCTCTCTCTCTCTCACCTCTTCTTTCTCAGGTAAACGCACTTCCTCCTCTTCTTCCTCCTTCTTCTTCTTCTCCTCCTCCTCCCACAGCAAGGAGGGTGGGGGAGGGAGGGAGTGCCTGGCCAGGTGTTGTGGTCCTGCACTCACCACAGCACAAGAAACAGCACTGCAGACCCCATGTAAGAGTGTGGAAGGGCGGGTCTTGTATGCAGCTGTGGTGGTGGTGGTGGTGGTGGTGGTGGTGGTGGTGGTGGTGGTGGTGGTGGTGGTGGTGGTGGTGGTGGTGGTGGTGGTGTGGTGGTGGTGGTGGTGGTGGTGGTAAGATTATTATTATTATTATTATTATATTTTTTGTTCAATAATATTCACTTCTATTACTACTACTACTACTACTACAACTACTATAACTACTACTACTACTACTACTACTACAACTACTACTACTATAACTACTACTATAACTTACCTGCAAGTCCAACATAAATATTTATCAGCGAATCGTAAATCGGAGGAGCGAAAAAATCTACCCAATCTTCAATTAATTTTGGAGGATAGGAGGAGGAGGAGGAGGAGGAAGAGGAGGAAGAGGTGGGGGGTTGGGGTCCTCCTTCAGCCCCCCCACTAGCCTCTCCCTCCCCCACAGCAGCCTCCAACACAGCAATAAGGTCAGCTATAGGTCTGACACAACAGCACACAGCGTAGGTAAAGGTCCCAGCGACAGTCTCCTCTTGTATACTCTGTAAGGATCACAGCATTTCACAGCATTATTTTGACTTGTACTACAGCATTTCACAGCATCGTTTCCCATTATAACAGCATTTTCTAGCCTAAGAAGAGCATTTCACAGCATGATCTCTCCCCAAAACAGCATTTCACAGCATGATCTCCCCCGAAAACAGCATTTCACAGAATCGCCTCCCATTATAACAGCATTTTCTAGCCTAAGAAGAGCATTTCACAGCATGATCTCTCCCCAAAACAGCATTTCACAGCATGATCTCTCCCCAAAACAGCATTTCACAGCATTATATTCACCTCCTTCACTACCACAGCATTTAACAGCAATATCTTCCCTTACTACACCTTTACACCTCCCCAAAACTCTCCTAAACAGCATTATCACAGCATTTCACAGCATTTTCACAACAAACACACACCTGCATGGACTCCTGAAGGCTTTGTACCCAGGAGGAGACACAGCACAGCACCAGATCCCAGTCTTGTGCTGTGAGAAGGGCTGCGTGCGAGGTCACAGCCGCAGTAATTAGCCTCACCACAGCACAGGTCACAGCCAGGTCCTCCCAGGCTACTCCTTCTAGATCACTAAAGGGAAGGGGGGGGGTTAGGGTGTGTGTGTGTGTGTGTGTGTTTGTTTTGCTGTGTGTGTGTGTTTGTTTAGCTACACACACACACACACGCGCACACACACTGTATCTGTATATCAAAACTATATAAACAAACACGCACACACACACACGTACACACACATATATACTTACACAGCAAACAGAAACACCCCATACACACACACACACACATCCTCCCAAAACGTACACACACAGCTATACTTACACAGCAAACAGGAACACACCATCGGCTCTTTCTCTCCAGTTGAACAGCACAGAGAAAATTCCTCCCAAGGTTTCTGGGAGGCCGGGTGTGGTGGAGGGAAGGAGGGAGAGGATGGAGGAAAGGATGGAGAGAAAGGGAGGGGCAGAGAAAGGTTCCTCCATTAGGCTGGAGAGACAACCTGATTCTTCCTCCATAATCTCTATAAGGTTTTGGAGGGGGAGGAGGGGGAGGAGGGCCTAGTGGAGAGAAAAAAAAAAAAAAATAAATAAATAAATAAATAAATATATAAATAAATATATAAATAAATAAATAAATAATAAAAATGATGGTTATTATTATTATTATTATTATTATTATCAACTTTTTTTTTCATTTCTCTCTCTCTCTCTCTCTCTCTGACCTGCTTGGTGGCCGTGTATCCAAGGTCATCCGGGTCAAGGTCACGCAGCAGCCTCACAGCGTTGACCTCATTAGGGGTCAACCATCGGGTCAACACTTGTTTGAAGGTCACGACCCAGGCTGTGCTGCCCCCCCCACACCTGCACCCGGGAAGGACAATACAATGAAAATACAATGAAAATACAATGAAAATAATGATGATATAATGAGGGAGGAAAAAAAAAAAAAAAAAAATGAAAATAACAATAAAACAATAAAGGTATAAATAATCTCTCTTATTTCTTTATATATACACCACTCTCTCTCTCTCTCTCTCTCTCTCTCTCTCTCTCTCACCTATCTTTAATTTGCTTGGCTATGAGTCGCTTGTTTCCTAAGTTGAGTCGAGTCAATAATTTGTGTGAGTCAGCGATGAGTCTCTGGATGCCTGTGTGTATATCCGGGCTGACTGGTGACTGTGGAGGAGGAGGAGGAGGAGGAGGAGGAGGAGGAGGAGGAGGAGGAGGAGGAGGGAGGAGGAGATTTAAAAGACAAAATTAATATATACATACATACCAAAAAATATATATAACAACAAATACAACATATATTCAGAAAAAAAAATATATACACACAGAAACACATGTACACACACACGCACACACATACGTACACACTCACCCGACATCCGAGGGCCAGCTGGTGACCTAACATGACCTCAACAGAACAGGCAGAGTGCAGAACCTCCACAAACAGATGGGTGTATTTCCCTAAGGACACCCCCCCCTCCTCCCCCCCTTCCCCCTCCTCACCCCCCCCAGACAGTCCCAGCAGCATCCGGCAGGTGAAGGCGGACGACAGGGCGTGGGTGTGGTCCCAGCGGGGGCAGTCTGCCATCCGCCGGGTGAATGGGAACTCACGGATGACAGTGGCACCTTTTAAGAGTGAGGGTGCCACGTACAAGGCACTCATACTCCCCCCCATCACCCCCCACTCCCCCTCCCTAGCCATGACCTCCTCTAAGAGTGTCTGTACGTGTGTCGCGTCGAGGGGTAAGGTCACATCTTGACCTGGTAACACGGGTAAGGTCATATTTTGAGCTGGTAATACTGCATTTGGTTTTTTCCCCCTTGGTAACACTGCTTTGGCACTATCATCGTCATCATCAGCTTGACCTAGGGCGATGAGGTCAAGGGTGAGGTCAGCTAGGTAGGAGGTCAGGTCGTAGGTCATCCCCGCCCCCTCCCCCCCCGTCACCCTCCCCCGGATACCCCTTAGAACCCCAGCTAAGGGAGTCTCAATATTTTCTGGGGTTTTTGTAATATTTTCTGAAGTTTTTGTAATATTTTCTGAAGTTTTTGTAATATTTTCTGGGGTTTTTGTAATATTTTCTGAAGTTTTTGTAATATTTTCTGAACTTTTTGTAATATTTTCTGGGGTTTTTGTAATATTTTCTGGGGTTTTTGTAATATTTTCTGGGGTTTTTGTAATATTTTCCTCATTTTTCGTAATATTTTCATAATTTTTCGTAACATTTCCCTCATTTTTCATCAAATTTTCCAGATTTTTGCTGATAATTTCCACCTTTTCCTTGGCACCGTCCTTAGCTTGGCACTGTTTGGCACTGATGGCCCCTGTGACGGCCCGTAGGAAGGTGCATCTCAGTACTGGTAGCTTGGCACTCCCCTGGCACTCACACACGGCCGAGAAGAGGGAGGCTATCATGGCACTGGCACCCTCTGTCTTCCAGGTAGGGTGGGAAGGAGCCTAAGAGAGAATTGTTGTTGTTGTTGTTGTTGTTGTTGTTATCATTATTATTATTGTTATTGTTATTATTATTGGGAAGGAAGAATTTTATATCATTATTATTATTATTATTACTACTACTACTACTACTACTACTACTACTTCTACTACTACTACTACTACTACTACTACTACTACTACTACCACTACTACTACTACTACTACTACTACTACTTCTACTTACAATATCCGTCAAATCAGCCGCTAACTCTGCCATCTCCTCCGGTCCTAACTTCCACTCACTGCCACTGCCACTGCTGCTGCTGCTGCTGCAATTTTTTTTCAGCCCTCGTCCGATGTACTCCAAGATGGCCGACACTGTGTTTAGGCCTAAGACTGGACCTGTGTGGTGATGGTGGTGGTGGTGGTATTATTATTATTATTATTATTTATTTATTTATTATTTTCATTACTATTATTCTCTCACTCTCTCTCTCTCTCTCTCCCTCTCTCTCTCTCCCCCCCCTCCCTCTTTTTCTCTCCACTGACCTTTCTTCCCTCCACAATCCAGTACAAACATCACCAAATTCTTGACCTCCTCTCTCTTCTCTCGGGTCAAAGGTCGCGGCTCCTCATTGGTCACCTGGCAAAGCTCCTCGACCAATCGCAGCACTCGGTTCCCCAGGAGGTCAGACGACAGCCAATCAGAGGCCGGCTTGTCCTTAGCTCGGCGCGAGGTCATTTTTTTGACCAATTGTTGAAGGACTTGGAGGTCAAGATCGAGCTAGGAGGAGGAGGAGGAGGAGGAGGAGGAGGAGGAGGAGGAGGAGGAGGAGGAGGAGGAGGAGGAGGAGGAGGAGGAGGAGGAGGAGGAGGAGAAAAAAATAAATCAAATATAAATAAATAATAAAAAAATATATTAAAAAAATTATATATACAAAAAAAAAAAATATTTTCTCTCCCCTTCTCTCCCTCCCTCCCCCCTAACCCCCCCTTTTCCCTCCCTCTCCT
>JAXIVD010007439.1:12500-20082 GCA_036785275.1 Cancer borealis
ATTGTATTTTTTTATTAGGTCATTATTATGTTATGTTATGTTATGTTTATAGCGTAAATCATTGTATTTTGTCCCTCAATTTTTCTTTCACTCTCTCTAATGTATCAGCGAACCTTTATTTCTCTGATTTTAGTGGTACAGAACTGTTACTATCTGTTGTATTTCTTTATTTTCACTATGAGCAGTTCACTCATACAAGGGAACACAAGGGAACACAAACAGCATCAGACCCTAGGATCCCTGTTTAATATAACTACTCTACACTAACTACTAAACGACTACATACCGTCCAAGGAGTATTTCAACGCTGGGTGCAATATCACCTCGGATATATATAACACTACTCCTCCAGCCATGACTTCTATTTTTCCTAGGGTGTAATTCACAATTTTGACCTCTTTATTTTTTATGTCTGGTGTTACGTGAGATTCTGTGAGGGTTATAAATGTGTAATAACTTTCTGAGGCTAATTTCGGTAATATATGGGACTCAGATGTGATTTTTCATTGGATATAAACCGTGTAAGCTGTTGCATAATAAGAAGTGTTCTAGCAATTCGTTGGTCCCAATGGTGATGTGGGTATATATTTACGATAGAAATCAATGTCAAAATCACTCGAAATGGATCAAAATCTATACGAAAAGTGTGTTTTTTTATATCCAGTTGCATTCTGGTGATGTAAAATCCTACCTAAGTTTTATATATTTGATTACCCAAAGTTAGGCCCGTGCCGTATCTATAAGGGAGGACTTACAGGTACAGCTGCCGTACTTGTAAGCACTACCTTATTATTGTTATGAGTAGTGGTAGTAATAGTAATAATAATAGTAGTAGTAATGATAATAATAGTAACAATAATAATAATGACATCATTTCCACACTATGTCATCACATTAACCATTCTCTCGTTATTCATCTTTAATACTACAATAACACCTTACTTGTTTATTTCCTTTGGTCCTCTGCGCCTTCTTGTCCCTCCCCATCCTGCCGTGGTGGAGGGGAAACAAGGGAAACAAGGGAAATAATGGTTTAAATGTCAATATGTCCGTGTCCAGCCCAGACGAGACAACGTGTTCAGTGTTCACCTCAATGTTTTGATAACGTCACGAGGCTGATGATGATGATGATGATGATGATGATGATGATGATGATGATCTTCGTTTCACTCGTAACTCTTTTCCGACTTTATCAACTTAATTCATCACCTTCCATTCATACACACATTCTCTCCCTTCGATAAGTATATACATCCACTTAGCCAGCATACTATTCCTGTACGTCTACCATATTCATATCCATGGGAGGGCAAGAGGGGATATGATTGAGGTTTTCAAATGAGTAAATGGAATTAATAAGGGAAATATTGATCAGGTTTTAGAATTTAGCAATCAGGATAGGATACGTGGAAATGGGTACAAGCTAGAAATTATAATAATAGTAATAATAATAATAATAATCACATTGGTCACAGTAAGAAATATAAACCATTATTATTATTTTTATCTATTAAATTGTTGTGAAAAGTTCCCTCACCATCACCACCACACCACCACCACCGCCATAATGATGAATAAATACTATAATAATAATAATGAATATGAGGTGATGGTAACGGGAATAATGAAAATATTTCCTGTATCTCTTATTTTTTTATTTAAATATTTTCTATTATAGTTATATTGAAAATAAGTTCAGATTCGTGTTCAGCATGACCTAAAGCATCATTGTAAACATTTCTGAAGTATTTAACTCCTCTTAAACCATTCTTTCCCTCGCAATACCTTTCTAATATCAAGGGCGTGATGGAGGAGACAAGGGCGTGGGCGTGGGCGTGGGCGTGATGGAGGAAGAGATTGAGAGAGGAAGAAGAGATAAAAAGAATGTATAGAAGGAGGAATAAGTCTCTATGTATATAAGTCATTACAAGCGATGCACACCTATCATTACGACCAAGTAATTAGCACTGAAGGGGTAATTATCGATCCTGAGTGGTCATTAGGCCTTTCTAATGAGATAGTGAATGTCTGGAAGGTTAATAGAGGCTCAGTAATGGGTTAATTAGGTCAATAAATTAATGAAAGATGAGTGAGATAATTATGTTATAAATTATTTTTCCTCGCATAGACCTATCTATTTATTCATTTATTTACTGTTAATCATGGTTTTGTTTTTTTTAATTTGTTTCTTGTGCAAATAATAATAATAATAATAATAATAATAATAATAATAATAATGATGATGGATAATGATAATCGTATAAATATGTATGATATATTTAAATACAAACAATTACATACATACATACATACATACATACATACATACATACGTACAGAGAGAGAGAGAGAGAGAGAGAGAGAGAGAGAGAGAGAGAGAGAGAGAGAGAGAGAGAGAGAGAGAGAGAGAGAGAGAGAGAGAGAGAGAGAGAGAGAGAGAGAGAGAGGGAGAGAGAGAGAGAGAGAATGACTGGCTGCAAAAAAAATACATCAATAACAACATTAAGATTATTAATAATAATAATAATAATAAAAATGATAATAAAAATAAAAATAAACAATAATTAAAATAATACTAAACAAGAAAAATAAAATAAATAATTATGAATAAAATAAAACAATTATACAACAAAAAACGAAAGAAATAAAAACAACAACAATAATAATAATACACACACACACACACACACACTTCCCTGTACACATAATACGTACACACACATACATACATACATACATATATATAAATACATACATATACATAACATTATACATAATATATAATAATTTCCAGTAAGGCAAATATCTTAGCACCATCGACTATATAGATTATACAACATTATACATTATTATTATTATTATTATTATTCATTCATTCATTGTATTAAAAGTTGTATTTATTTAAGGCACTAAATTGTATATTTTCATTGTATTATTTCTGTATTCCAAATGTTTTTTTTTATATTAATGTTATTGTATTTTATATGACAATAGACGTAATAATCAGTACTAATTTCTATAGATGAAAGAAGATTTATAATTCATCTCTCTCTCTCTCTCTCTCTCTCTCTCTCTCTCTCTCTCTCTCTCTCTCTCTCTCTCTCTCTCTCTCTCTCTTTAATTACTACAGTAACTTAAAACAGCGATTGTAGTATTAGTAATTATAATTAGTGAATATTATTATTATTATTCATTATTAATCATCATTATTATCATCATTAGTAATTATTAGTTATATATATATATATATATAATCACCATCATCATTATTATTATTATTATTATTATTATTATCATTATTTGAGTCAATTAGTAAGTGTTAATAATTCATTAATAAAAATAATACTTATACAAATCAATTAATTAATCAATTCATAAATCAATTAATTATTATTATTATATTATTATTATTATTATACATTGATATACATTGGCTATACATCTTTGGGGGGAGGGGGGGAGGTGGGGAGAGGGGGGGTAAAGGGGGGCGTGTATGTATAATTGTAGAAGGAAAAATCTTTACATATTCTATAGATATTAGATTGTGTGTATGTGTGTGTGTGTGTGTGTGTTTATGAATACAATATATATACACATGTGTACGTCAATATTCATGTACTACGAATATTACTTAAATAAATCATCCTTGTGAGCGTATGCCGTACGTACACTTACATACACACATACGTAGGTACACACATACATACATACATACATACATGAGCGAGTTGAATTATGAGAAAAAGATTATAAATTACAAAACAAATTAGAGAAAAAGAAAGATAATTCACTTGCTTTCTCTTTTTTTTTCAAACCTCATTTGTCTCTCTCTTTCATTTCTTTCCTTTCTTTGTTTATTTCTTGAAGAATCATAAACCAAAACAACTTAAATAAACGAGGGAACAGGCAACAAGGGAATAAAGGGGAAGTGGGACAGAGGGGAAAAAAACTAATTGAAAAGTGTAATTAAAAGTGTGGATGAGTCTTCTTCAATGACTTCAATCCTCCATGAGTCTTAATAGCCATCATTAACTCTTCCCTTGCATCTAAATCAACACTCGATTTTGGGGAGATGATTTTCTTACCTGTAGCTGTTCTCCTCTCTTCCTGGGGCATCTTAGGGGCAGGGGGAGGCGGGGGAGCCATTGGGGGAGCAGGGGGAGGGGGTGGCGGGGGCCCAGCACCAGCGGGGGGAGCCTGAGGGAGATCTACAGGGGGTGATGTGCGGTGTTGTGCAATTGGTGGGTTGGTGTATGTGTGTTCTGGGGAGGTTCTTTGTGGGGGTGTGGCTGTGTGTGGGGGCGTGTTGGGGGTTGTGGTGGGTGGAGAGGGACCTGCCCTTCCTGCCTCCACCCCGTTTGTGGATGTGGGTGGGGAGACGGATGAGCGGGAGCGGTTTATTATCCGGCTTTGGAAATCATCACCCGGTTGTCGGAAACCTCGTACAACTGGAGCTGGGCGGTGAGTTGGAGGTTGTTGTGGGGGTTGTGGTTGGGGTTGTGGTGGGGGTTGTTCTGTGTTCAGCTGCACCACAGACCGCACCTTATCCCTGCTGCCCTCCTGTGGTTGGTCAGCTGCTACAGTCACCACAGAAGTGTATCGCGGTCCGGAACCCGAGCCAGCCGGAGTAGCAGTCTGTTCTCCGTTATATACATACTGCCGGTTCTGTGGGTCCTGTGGAAGGTTGGGGGAGGTATTAGGGTATACATAGGTGTACTATCTCACTATCTCACTATCTCTAATGGTGTGATTATCTCTATCTTTACCTGTGGGGGGGAATCTTGCCGAGAGTTTCGTCTGGGTGGGCGGTGAGGTTCCGCTGGGGTGTCATCTCCTTCCTCTTGTGTGAGTCCTAAGCCTTGCCTCTTGCCTTCCAGCTCCTCCCAGAAGGCTGTGCGGTCTGGCTGTGGCTGTGGCTGTGGCTGTACAGGGCGTACAGGCTGTGGGGAAGGCTGTTTAGGCGGCCATGTTGCCTGAGTTGCTGTGACAGGCTGTGGGGAAGGCTGTTTAGGGGTCCATGTAGCTTGACTTGTTGTTACAGGCTGTGGTGAAGGCTGTTTTAGCGGCCATGTTGGTTGCTGTGTCTGTGGGGCTTGCTGTGAAGGCTGGAAAACCTGTCTTTGCTGTTCTACTAACGGCTGTGGCTGGGGCTGTGGCTGTTGATATGCCTGCTGTGTAGGAGCCCACGTAGGCTGCTGCTGTTTCTGCTGCTGCATAAACTGTGCAAATTGCTGTTTTTGCTCTGGTGGGAGAGACTGGAACTGCTGTGCGGAGGAGGAAGGAGGAGGAGGGAAGGAGGAGGAGGTAGGAGGAGAAGGAGAGAAGGAGGAGGAGGAGGAGGGAGGAGGAGGCCAGTTCATTTTAGTTTGACTTGTATCATTTTCCATTGGTTTTACGTAGCCCCGCGGTCCCTGGGGTCTGTGGGTGGGCTGGGTGGGGGTGGGCGGGGAAGTGGGGGTGGTGGGCGTGAAGGTAGGGGTGATGGGCGTGACAGGGGTGTGTTGGGGGGGCTGTGTGGGCGGCTGTTGAGGGGTTCTGTCCATCCAAGAACCGATGTTAATATTTGGTTCCTCCATCTGAAAGAGAAGAGAGTTAGAGAGAGAAAGAAAGATAATGAGAAAGAGAGAGAGAGTTAGATGGTTAGAGAAAGAAAGAAAGAAAGAAAGAGAATTAGAGATAGTTTGTGAATTAGTAACAGAAAATAAGGATTGAAACGAAATATAGAAAATAATTTAATAGTACAATATTTCAATAATTTTTCATACATACATACATACATATATACATACATACATACATACATACATACATACATACATATATACATACATACACACGTACCTTCTCTGCTGCTGCTGTTGCTGTTGTTGTTGTTGTTGTTGTTGTTGTTGTTGTTGTTGTTGTAGCAGCTGTTGTTGATATTGCTGTTGTTGTTGTTGTAGCAGTTGTTGTTGTTGTTGTTGTTGTTGGGCTGTCATCATCTGGGACATATTTCGGGTCAGCTCATGTACCGGTCCAGTACGCGAATATGCTGGGCCATGCAACTGTGTGCGTATATGTGCGTGTGTGTACGTATTAGTAATGGTTGGGTTCATAGAGGTGTGTATGTGTGTTTTTTGTGTGTGTACATGTATGTGTTTGTTTATATGTGTATGTATATATATTATTTATACGTATTTAGAGATTATATATATAGATAGATAAATATATATACAATAATAACAATAATAATAATAATAATAATAATCTAATTTATCTTACGTATTCTACACACTCGCTCTCTCTCTCTCTCTCTCTCTCTCTCTCTCTCTCTCTCTCTCTCTCACACACACACACACACACACACACACACACACACACACACACACACACACACACACACACACACACACACACACACACTCACCTCAGCTTCATCAGTCTCCGAAGGTCCATCTTCAAATCTAATATTAATAATTCTTTCCACTGGCGTCCGTCTCAAGCCCACGCCCACGCCCACGCCCATACCCACGCCCATGGCAGGGTTGTGGGCCTCTACAACTTCATGGGGGGCGTTCTGGGGGGCGTTTTGGGGGGGCGCTTGACCTAATATATCTCGTATTACCTAGATGAGAAAAAAATAATAATGAATAATAATAATAATGATAATAATAATGATAATAATAATGATAATAATAATGATAATAATAATGATAATAATAATAGTTTTTTGTACTTATATATACGTACATGCATTAATACATACACGCACACATACATACACACATAGATAAATACATGTATACACTACACGTACACATCAAATACATACACACACACACACTTATACACACATACAAAATAATAATAATACGTATTTATATACATACATACACACACACACACACACACACACACACACATACACACATACACTTACCCCAACACTTTGCAGCTGGTGATGGTGGGGGTTGTGGGGAGGGGGTTGTTGGGGTTGGGGTTGGGGGATGGGGTTAGAATTGGGGTTGCCAGCCAGCGGGACCACGCGACTGTGTAGTACATGCTGATTCTGCAGTAGTTGTTGTTGCCACTTAAAGAAATCTTGTTGTAATTTCATAAACTCGTCGGCCAGGCCTGCGTCGCCCCCCCCTAGGCCCCCCCCAAACATCATGGCGGTGGGGGGTTGGGGGAAGAATGGAGGGGGAGCGCCACCCCCTCCCCCCTGTCCTCCTCCTTGGCTCTGCATGTTGTTGTTATCTAGAAGGGAAGGAAAATTTGAGTTATTTTCATTATTATTGTTATTGTTATTGTTATTTAGTGAGAGAGAAAGAAAAGAGAGAGAGAAAGAGAGAGAGAGAGAGAGAGAGAGAGAGAGAGAGAGAGAGAGAGAGAGAGAGAGAGAGAGAGAGAGAGAGAGAGAGAGAGAGAGAGTATTAATAGTTATAATAATAATAATAATACTTTTCTTGAACCCAAACATTTCATTTTAAGACTTATGCATAATCATTCTTCTTCTTCTTCTTCTTCTTCCTCCTCCTCCTCCTCTTCTTCTTCCTTCTCCTCCTCTTCCTCCCTTCTATGTGTCAAAAGATATTTTTCTTTG
>JAXIVD010007440.1:0-5000 GCA_036785275.1 Cancer borealis
GTGAGGGGGATGAGAAAAAAGAAAAAAGAAAATGCACTGAGGTTCTCTATGCCTTAACGTTTTCTTCTTTTCCTTATATTTTTAAAGTAAGTATAACACTAACGACACTGTATTGTAATAAGGACAAAAACGGAAGGGAGATAGGGAGGGATGGAGGGAGGATAACCAGGAAAAGTGGAAAAAAGAATGTAGTGGAAGGAGGGAAAAAAAAGAAGAGGAAACAAAATAGTCAAAAGTTTGTGAAAAGACGACCTGATGTGTGTGTGTGTGTGTGTGTGTGTGTGTGTGTGTGTGTGTGTGTGTGTGTGTGTGTGTGTGTGTGTTGTGTGTGTGTGTGTGTGTGTGTGTGTGTCCATAAATCTGAGCATCCATAAGCCACCACCACCACCACCATCTCTCTCTCTCTCTCTTCTCTCTCTCTCTCTCTCTCTCTCTCTCTCTCTCTCTCTCTCTCTCTCTCTCTCTCTCTCTCTCTCTCTCGCACACAAACAATTACTATCACAACACTCCAATTAGTAACTACAATTATCATGCATAAACAGACAAGCAAAGACCAAGCAAACTAAGGACAAATAAATGACGGAACAGCAAAAGATAGAGAGAGAGAGAGAGAGAGAGAGAGAGAGAGAGAGAGAGAGAGAGAGAGAGAGAGAGAGAGAGAGAGAGAGAGAGAGAGAACTATGACACATCACCGCCCGTGGAGACATTGATGGGAGGTCACACAGTGAATGACAAGGTTGGAAGGGAGAAGGAGGAAGAGGAGGAATTGGAGGAGGAGGAGGAGGAGGAGGAGGAGGAGGAGGAGGAGGAGGAGGAGGAGGAGGAGGAGGAGGAGGAGGGAGAATTTCAATTTAAGGTGACAGGTGAGGTATGACGCAAGGGAATAACTCAATACCAATAACAGAAGAAAGACAAAGAAAGAGAAAGAAAGAAAAAAGAAAGGAAAAAAGAAAGAAAGAAAAAACAATAACAATAATAATAATGTTCTCATACCACAAGCCAACTCCTAAATAACCAAGCGAGCACAATCAGAATACTGGACTCACATACAAAACAACAAATAATGAATGCATGACAAATAATACTTTAAAAGTCAATAAAACTTACTTTAAAATAACGTTCCTACACACACCCACACTGTACTTCACATATTTCCTTATCATCCTTGCTAATAAGATTGCAGCTATTACTTAAGTATTTCTATGTCAGGATGGCCCGAGCGGTCCAAGGCGCTGCGTTCAGGTCGCAGTCCGGTCTTCCGGGCGTGGGTTCGAATCCCACTTCTGACAACATTTTATTGCAACAGGAATCGCAACCCAATCGCCCTCCACCCATGTAATTCAGGCGACCCTAACCTACATAACATAAGGAGAAATGCCAGAGGACCCGTCGATCTATACCCAGGGTGGCAGTGGACTCTGTACTATTATTGCCTCTCATAATGAGATCACTAACCGTCGACGTTTGGCCCCGTTCCAGTCTAGATTCGCTAAATATAGACAAGCGTGTGAGGCTGTGTATCCTGCTATGTTGGGGAATGGCATGTTCAGACTTGGTATGTAGTGATCTCTCCTGCAGTGTTTGAGCTTATGGTATGACGCCTGCAGCATGCGTGGCGTGGGAAACCGTGTTACAATAATAATGGTTATGATGATACTCATACCAAATTGTTGCAATAATCATAAATAGACAGACGTACAGACCCATTGGTAACAAATCAACACAAGTAAATGCAATTCGAACCATAAGCACATGAAAGGCTTTTGCGAAACCAAAGTCCTTATACCACTATTCTGCTTGCAAAACAATAAGCGTTATAGTAAGCAGTAAAAACCACTATAATACACAGTTAACTAAACAAACTCAATGTAAAAACTATAAACTTACAAACAGAAAACCAAATTAAACGAAAAATTATAATGAACAAAAAGCAGACTTCTGCTATCTCGTAAGGAAAAACGAAAACCTGAAGTAGTGGTCAGGAGAGTACATTATACAAATCACTCGTGTAGCACATTTCGTCGTGCTAGCCAATATGCTTCCCGCTGGTCGGCTTGGCTTGCTTACAGAAGACCTTTGGAAAGCGAGCAACCAAGCAACAGCAGCTCGGCTGTCAGAGGCCAGATTACGCGGCATAAACTTAGCTGGTAGTGAAGACTGATGCTAATTATAATTTCAAATCAAGCAAAGTTTCTTTATTGTGGAAATTAGAGGATTCTCTGATTCACATTTGCATATAAAAACATAATAAGTACTTGACAATAACTGTAATACGCTCTGTTAGTCTGATTTAACTCTATTAATATAAAGAATATAGATTTGACATGACAACACACCAGCACAACACGCGGCAAAAAAAAATTGGTACAGTCTCCAAGCCTGCATATCAAAGAAAAAGTTGTTGGAAGACACAGCTTTCAGGGTAATACTGGAGAGGAAGCCTATATTTGGGTTGGCCGACCACACGGTTCTTTTGTATTCCAATCTCGAACAGAGGAAACTTCACTCATTTTGAAAAAAAGGAGAGGAAGTGATGATTGGACACGAAGCGGGCCTGTATGAGATGGACACGGCTGCTAATGATGAAGCACAGAGCATGGGGAGTAAAGGGACAGTAAGGAGCAGGAGGGGGGACGTGAAGGTAGGGTAAGAAAGGGGAAAAGGAAGGAGTAGGAATATAGGGTGTCGATGATGGGAGAGGGGCAAAAATATTGGTAAGGGGAAGAAGGAAGAAATATAAAAAAAACATATGAAAGGGAAATGGAAGGAGTAAGCAAAAGAGACTGAAAAAAATCAAAGAAGAAAAAGATGAAGAGGAAACATGAGACTGAAATCAGATACTATATAAGCAATATGGTGGCTACGAGAGAGAGAGAGAGAGAGAGAGAGAGAGAGAGAGAGAGAGAGAGAGAGAGAGAGAGAGAGAGAGAGAGAGAGAGAGAGAGAGAGAGAGAGAGAGAGAGAGAGAGAGAGAGAGAGAGAGAGAGAGAGAGAGAGAGAGAGAGAGAGAGAGAGAGACAGACAGACAGACAGACAGACAGACAGACAGACAGACAGACAGACAGACGACACAACAGAGACACAGACAGACAGACAGACAGACAGAAGGAGAGAGAGAGAGAGAGAGAGAGAGAGAGAGAGAGAGAGAGAGAGAGAGAGAGAGAGAGAGAGAGAGGAGAGAGAGAGAGAGAGAGAGAGAGAGAGAGAGAGAGAGAGAGAGAGAGAGAGAGAGAGAGAGAGAGAGAGAGAGAGAGAGAGAGAGAGAGAGAGAGAGAGAGAGAGAGAGAGAGAGAGAGAGAAGCATCCAGGAAACAGAAGGAAGGTATGGAAGAGAGGGAGCAAGAGAAAGGAGGGAGGAAGTGAGGATGGGAAATGAGATAACAAGTGCGACGCAATCAGGTGTGTGTGTGTGTGTGTGTGTGTGTGTGTGTGTGTGTGTGTGTGTGTGTGTGTGTGTGTGTGTGTGTGTGTGTTAACCAAACTAACAACACAATTTACTGATGGCCAGATGATGGATAGACACCAGTTTCCTTCAAGAGAAACCAACGCAAGGGAATGAAGAAGAAAAAAATTTATACACTAAAGAACGTGACTGAAATTTAAGTATGAGAGAGAGAGAGAGAGAGAGAGAGAGAGAGAGAGAGAGAGAGAGAGAGAGAGAGAGAGAGAGAGAGAGAAGAGAGAGAGAGGAGAGAGAGAGAGAGAGAGAGAGAGAGAGAGAATGACTTAGACGAGAAATAATGGACAACTAAGGAATGCATGAGGTGACAAGTAAGGGAGGAGTAATGAGGAAGGACACAAGGAAGGAGGAGGAGGAGGAGGAGGAGGAGGAGGAGGAGGAGGAGGAGGAGGAGGAGGAGGGAGGAGGAGGAGGAGGAGGAGGAGGAGGAGGAGGAGGAGGAGGAGGAGTTCTCTCCCAAGACACAGCCAACGCGGATGCTCACTAAGCAGCCAGTGAAAACACGGGTTAATTAGAAGCATACATAACTTAAAACAGGCTGCACAGGCAAGGAGGAGGAGGAGAGGAGGAGGAGGAGGAGGAGGAGGAGGAGGAGGAGGAGGAGGAGGAGGAGGAGGAGGAGGAGAACGAGTGAGAACGAGAACGAGTGAGAACGAGAACGAGAACGAGTGAAAACGAGAACGAGTAAAAAACGAGAACAAGTGAAAACGAGAACGTGAATGAGAACGAGAACAAGGGCACAGACAAGGACGAGGACGACGGCAAGGACGAAGAAGACAACAAATGAAGATGGTGAAGATGGTGCGCGAGAAGAGGATGAACCAAAAAAAAAGAAAAAAAATAGAAAAAAAAAACAGCAGCAAGACAACACAATAAGAACAAAAGAAAAACAAGAGCCATGCCGCCTGCAGTTGATTAGGCAGACGCTGCACAATAGGCCGATGCATAACGAAAGTGGCCAAGAGAATGAACCTTATGACTAAATCTGGCCGCCCGTGCCCAGCCAAGCAAGTATTATAATAATAATAATTATAATAATATTTATCATTATTATTATAGATATTATTTTTCTTCTTATTATTATTATGATTATTATTAGTGTGATAGTAGTAGTAGTAGTAGTAGTATTAATTTTTTATTTATTATTATTACTATTATCATTATTATAATTAATTTAATTTTAATTATTATTATTACTAATAGTATAATTATTGTTACTATTATTATTATTAATTTTATCAAAATTATTATTAGCAGTATTATCATGGTAATTATTTATACCATTAATATTATCAATATTAATATTATTATTATAGTAATCATCATTAATATTATTATTACTATTATTATATTCCAGGGGACTGTACATGGAAGACATATATGAGGGACTGTGTGTATAGTACTATTATGCCTATCACCACTGTGTGAGTTAATAAGTGTGTGATAGACTGTGTCCCTCCTCACCCTGCAATCCTTGTGTCATTAATATTCCCATACCTGATACCTGGCCGTCATTGGTGGAGGAGGAGGAGGAGGAGGG
>JAXIVD010007440.1:12500-20081 GCA_036785275.1 Cancer borealis
AGTTGGCTCACCTGGTTTGTTTGCATGGCTGGCCAACAGTCAGTATCAGTAAGTTTCAAGAAAAGAGAAAGATGGAGGAATAGTATCAGGACAAAGGTGTTGGCTCACCGGTACAAATCTAAATATATGTATAATCAGTATTGAAAATAAGGACTGGATATGGATTGGTATTTGTACGACTTTCTTATATAAAATTTCATACAACAAATCAATAAAATTTGCCTGAAGAGTGGATTTAAAGGTATTAGATTATGTAACTGTACAAAATGCATTGCCATGTATGGAGTTTCAGAAATAAATACACTTCTAAGAGAGAAATAAAACTATGTTATTAGAAACTATAACCTCTGATATTAACATCTACATTAAAATAAAAACAATGAGATATTACTGACTGTTGGATAAATATTTTCAGTACATCTGAAAGAAACATAATTCAAGAGTGTTCTGTACAACAACTGGCATCAATTGAGCAGAATGATACCAGGGCCATTTTACATACTAGTTATATAGGCACCCATTCTATAGGGTGGTGGCTGAGTGGTCCTGGCACGGGAGTGGAGAGCTCGATGACCCGAGTTTGAATTCCGCCGGAGCTTGGCTATTTTTTCAAGCTATCGTCAAGTGGCCAAAGAAACCCACATGCTGATAGTCAACCCTGTCTTCGTCTGCGAGTGCATCGAGGACTTCAGGAGGTGGCATGAACCTCCACAGGCGTCACTTAAAAAATGCTGCCTGCACCACTAACGGGCAAGGGTCAACCACCATCATCACGGCCCTCATAAAAAATTCCTACAGGGCATCAGAACCATGAAGGAAATAGCCTACAGGTGCTATAGGCCAAGATAAAAAAAGATAAAATACATAACATTTTCACACTGGAATTTTCATGAGATTAAAGTTCAATACCAATTAAGTAATGTGACTGCCTACAAACATGAAACTTCCTGTACTGAGTTGTCATTAAGTCAATGGAGTCTTCATTATTCACCATTATGCTTTCCACCTATTTTCTTATGGAATAGCAATAAGATGGCTGCCACTATAAATAGGAGAATTGCTAATTATCTTCATTGTAGAAGGAAATAACTAGCTTGAAAGTACAAGATAAATGGTTTTTTCAGCTAGTTTTGACCACTTACACAGCAATTTCATTATTTGGTGCAGCTGTTGAACGGCAGTTACTCCAATATTTACACCACTATCCTTTTCTAGCAGACAATGCATAATACCCATAATAATATGTTTCCACATCCCTTAAGAAAATGATAATGAATGGAACCATGTACACCATGCATCATATCCTGCTTCACCATTACCTACTACATCATTGCATGTTGCACATTTAGAATATTGTGATCATTATTACTAGTAGAAGGGCTGAAAGTAATAATGGATTATTATCATCATTAATACTATTACTGTACTACTATTGTAATTATCATCATAATTAGTTATAATTGTCATTATAAATAGTCATTTTTATAATTATTATAACCAATTTTTATAAACACTACATAGCTCACAACAGTATATGCCCGAAAGACAACGGCTGAAATGGAACTGACCCCTCATTAGATCTAGCAGCCATATATACACACCTGTCTTGCCCTCCCCAGTAATTCCTGACTGGTGACCTGACTGAGTCAGATTACTTTAAGAGAATTGCCGTAATGACCGTAATGAACAGATGAGTGTTTTTCTTTATTCTTACCTGTCTGCATTCTTTCCTTAGTTGTTGGTTGCATTATTGGCCTTCCATTGCACTGCCAGTTCTTTTGGTATTATTTTACATCTTCACCACAATGCTCTAGAGGATTCAGGGTTATATTTTTGCATTACCTGGTGCATTTTGAGAAGGTTTTCTTCAATTACATTTCCGTGTCAAATTCTTAGTTTGTGAGATATTTAATGTTTTCTGTGAGACCTTATCTTCGAAAAATAAAGTTGTTTTGTTTGAACAAGGTTCTGTTATTTGTCACTGTAGGTTAAAGTTTGGTTAATATAGGTTATGTTAAGTTAGGTTAATATAGAAGCTATGAAATGTTCTCTATGACCAAAAGTAGGGAGTTGGACGAGAAGCAGGCAAGACGCAGACGTAAACAGACGCCATTATGGTGCAGATATAAAATTTTACCATAATTACTACTGATTATTCCATACACATAATAATGTAAATTTGAAATATACAATAGTTGTATATGTTAAGTTGAAGATGAAGAGTTAATCAACATGTAGTTTATGGAAACTATGATGCTTATACACACGTAAGTGATGATAAAGTAAACACCGGCAGTACGTTAGCACTTGACACACACACACACACACGCCATTAGCCTGATATGTACCCAAACAAGCCTTCCTGACGATGAGGATGCCAAACAAACAAGCAGTGGATGATGCTATGTAGGTACCTATAGTCTTCCTCCTAACACTCACCTCTGTTCTGCTGCTGATTGTAGGCTACACAAATGCAGGCTAGTAACCTCAGTCACTTATAAATGCACCACTGGAACCAATGCAAGTAACTTGGACAACACTTAAACAGTAATGGAAACGCGACCCTGCACACGTGGTTACTCACTTCACTCGTGATGCCACAACGTGGAAGCAAGGAAGGACACACACTAATCAAGAATGTTTCTAGTGCTTCCAATTCAACGTGAAAATACTCCAAAACAGTTAGTTTGAAACAAAGACTTTTATTTTGAGTAATATGTATGTATTCATATTTAAATGAGAGCAGCTTTAATTGGTAACGTTATGTATGTGTGTGTAAAGTTCAAGGATGACAAATAACTACCACACATGCATCTATTGATAAAGTGTTTCATTTGTTTTTTTAAATAAAAAGATAAATAAATAAATAGTAATTATAAAAGATGGAAGACATCTATACCAAATAATCGACATCTTATCATGTCAGGCTACATAATATGGCAGTACTACTGTTTCTCACACGGTGCTTCTTAGTAGTGCTTTGAAACCTTTCCCAGCATCTCGTCTAAGCTGATCTGAGGCCAGGTAATGCGTATTTCTTATGTTTTTAGAAACAATATTAGTTTTATTGCAAATATCATATTTTTCATATTCCAAGAAAGAATGAAGCTCAGACTACACACGAATTATTCACAAAAATATTGGAACGTCCGACGGACGGCGTTGGAGGCAGGTGCCTCAAGGCTAGTCCTTCCCTGAATCATTTATAATAGCAGAAAAGATACTCATTGCTCCAATATTTTTCTAGACATATTAGATTATAAGTTTTAGTTATCATCATTTAGCGTGGTTATTTAGTGTTATGAACCCCCTCCTTCACTCCACTCTCACTCCTGTCTCCTCTCGTCACTCGCCGCCACATTCAGTGACTGGAGCGGGAAGGGGTCGTAATGACTGTTCACTACTGATACCTTTCACTTACTTTTCCGGGCTCGGACCACTGTGGCGACCGTAGCTTAGCGATTGTTAAACCAAACACTGGCGGCTAGTTGGTGACAAGAAACACTCGTTGACATTTCTTTTCCTTTGCTAAACAACACTGGCAAGGCTTCTCCGCCCTCCTCAAGACTGGCGGGAGACGCCAAGCGTCTCTCCCTTTCCCGCGTAAAAAAGCCCGCCAAATATCCCCGCCAAATATCCATGTTCGTAACAATAATTCTTTTAAAATTGACAATACCTTCAATTTGTACACACAATCCTTACACAACATGGCCTGGGCGATGCTGGACCCATTATTTCCATAGTTATCACATAAATGTCGGTAACTGAAACACTGTTGTAACATTGACAACGATACTTAAGTGTTATCAAGGACTCCTTGGTGTTATGTTCATAACTGTCAGGAGTAAAAACTAGAGAATAACGTATACGTATTGCATACTTGTGATATATATATATATATATATATATATATATATATATATATATATATATATATATATATATATATATATATGTAATGAGCCGCAAGGCTCATTACCAGGGCTCGCCTTATATCACAACATACAAAATAAAACCACTATCTTCCTCTCTCTCCATTATAAAAAAAAGAAAAACTTAATACTACACAAAATAAATGCATCGTACCTTCCTATATGTCTTCCTCACCAAAAAGCCTTAACAATACGGGTACCTTTGCTTATAGTTTTGGTGGTGGTAGGGTTTACGGTCATTTCGCCCACATGCCAATTCGCCCACATGTCAATTCGCCGACAAGTCAATTCGCCCACAAGACTTTTCGCCCACATATAAGAATCAAACGGAATATGAAACGAAATATGAAGCCACTTGTAACCAATTACTCCACAGTGTGGGCGAAATGACTCCACAGTGTGGGCGAAGTGACTCCATTGTGTGGGCGAAATGACTCCATAGTATGGCGAAATGGCATGTGGGCGAAATGACCGGATACCGGAAAGATAGATAGATAGATAGATAATTTTATTGTCAATTTGCAACATATCAACGCTTACAAACTGAAATTCTTTTTGGCTAGAGCTCCATATAAAAAGAAGTTGACTAATAAGTATAGAAGATAAGAATAAGAAAATATTGTAAAAATATATGCTACAGCATAGGAAACTGAAATCACAGACAAGCACAAGAATTGTCACAGTTACACATAATCTAATAAAATATATATTCTATTTTAAGTGGTTGAAAAGTACAATACTCTTTGGTACAAACGATTTCTTATATCTGTCCGTGCGTTGAGTAGACAGAGTTAACCTTCTGCCGGACCTAAGGAATACATAGCAGGAGTGGAGGGGATGGGATGTATCTTTCATGACTTTTTGAACCTGCTTCATTGTTCCTTCCTGGTACAGCTTGTCAAGTGTCTTTGTTTCTGCACCTAATTTTCTCGATTTTCGCACAATCTTTTTAAGTTTATTCTTTTCTCTAGAAGTTAGCTTGCCATACCAGGTAGTTAAAGAAAAATTTATTATTGACTCTATTGTCGACTTGTAGAAAAGGCTAATGATATTTCTATCTATGTGCAGATTGTTTAAAACACGCAAAAAATAAAGTCTTTGATTACATTTCTTCACAACCATACTGGTATTTGCACTACCTTTTAGTTGATTGTCAATCATAAAGCCTAAATATCTATACTTCCCTACTCTCTCTACAGTTTCTGCATCAATTATAATTGAATCAGGTACGCGATGGATTTTGGTTCTATAGTCTATTATCATTTCTTTGGTTTTCTTTATGTTTAGGTCTAGAAAGTTTGATCTGCACCAATCAACAAATTGGTGGACTTGGGCTATATATTCATCACATTCATCATTCGATATTTTACCAATTATTGCTGTGTCATCAGCATATTTGACTATTATGCAATTGTTAAACGCACTTCTACAGTCGTCAGTGTATAGGCTGTAAAGGACAGGAGACATGACACAACCTTGAGGGGCTCCTGTATTAGTGACTAGTATGTTGGACTTAACATTGCCCAACGTGGTATACTGAGATCTTTGATTTAAAAAAACTAAAAAAAGAGTACCAGGACCAAACCACAACAGTTTTTTCGGTGAAAGAGTGATTATGGTGCAAAGCAAATGTTTACAACCGATCCGAAATCATAAAAAAACACACTTGAAACCCCACAATATTATTATTTTTCTTATTATTCCAGTTCAAGGTTCCAACATCTCTAAATATCAACAGTTTTCACAGGTTGTCCTACGAGAGTTGAGTTAAACTTTTTAGGAGGTGTTATAATAGTAAAGACTCGCACAAACACACAGGTGAAGATAATGGTTGATAATTAATATGTTCTCAGATTATCAGATTCTCAGATATCGGATATTCCCTGACTACAGCTGTTCCCTGTTTTGTTTTTTTCGCTCGCTTTCCTTTGCCTCTCCTGTCTTCTTTTGTCTTCCCTTCTCTTCTCTTTCTCTTAACATTTTTCACGTTCTTGTTTCCTTCAATCCAATTCATCTGGAATAGCGATCTACCAAAGGGAGACTGGAATAGTGGGTCTGTGGAAAACCTTTATCTCTCTCTCTCTCTCTCTCTCTCTCTCTCTCTCTCTCTCTCTCTCTCTCTCTCTCTCTCTCTCTCTCTCTCTCTCTCTCTCCTCTCTCTCTCTCTCTCTCTCTCTCTCTCTCTCTCTCTCTCTCTCTCTCTCTCTCTCTCTCTCTCTCTCTCAATCTTCCATTTTCCCCCACGCCCTGTTTCTCTTTTGTTTTCTTCCCTTTTATGAAAAAATATTAGTTATTTTACCCAGCTCCTTTTCGCTGTGAATTTCTGCGTGAATATGTGTGTGTGTGTGTGTGTGTGTGTGTGTGTGTGTGTGTGTGTGTGTGTGTGTGTGTGTGTGTGTGTGTGTGTGTGTGTATGTGTATGTGTGTGTGTGTGTGTGTGTGTGGTGTGTGTGTGTGTGTGTGTGTGTGTGTGTGTGGTGTGTGTGTGTGTGTTCCTTCAAGTCCATGCAGCAGTTCCTTGTCTTTTATCTTAATTTTGCGTCACAACCTCTTAATTACATTTCAGATTTCAGGCAGGTACAGCGATGCATGCATGGTTTTTGTCTTAATATTTCTCCTACTTCTTATTTCTCTTCCTCTTCCTTCTCCTCTTTCTCTTGCTTATATTTTTTCCTACCTTGTTTCTTTCGCCTCCTCCTCTTATTTTATGTCATGATTTCCACCATATTTTTTCTCCAGTGTTTTTTTACCTTCCCCAAAAGTGAGATTCTCTCTCTCTCTCTCTCTCTCTCTCTTCTCTCTCTCTCTCTCTCTCTTCTCTCTCTCTCTCTCTCTCTCTCTCTCTCTCTCTCTCTCTCTCTCTCTCTCTCTCTCTCTCTCTCTCTCTCTCTTTTCTCTCTTCCTCTGGTATTGGTAAAACATTACTTTTCGCTCTTTTTTATTATCATTATGTTTATATTACAAGATCATGACAAACTGGCTAATTACATACAATTATGCTGCCTATTTATACAATACCTGCAGGCCTAACAATAAATGGTAATGGCAATAATAATGATAGTAATAATGATAATAGTAATAATAATGATAATGATAATAATAATAATAATCATAATAGTAATGATAATAATTTTGATAATAATGATAGTAATAATATTAATAATAATAACAATAATGATAATAATAATAATAATAATAAAAATATAAGAAATAATAACAATATATATTATCATTATCATAGATGAAGGCACTAATGAACACAAGAAAATGTCCACTGATCTGCTCAACACCCACCTCTCCTCTCTCTCTCTCTCTCTCTCTCTCTCCTCTCTCTCTCTCTCTCTCCTCTCTCTCTCTCTCTCTCTCTCTCTCTCTCTCTCTCTCTCTCTCTCTCTCTCTCTCTCTCTCTCTCTTCTCTCTCTCTCTCTCTCTCTCTCTCTCTTTCTCTCTCTCTCTCTCTCTCTCTCTCTCTCTCTCTCTCTCTCTCTCTCTCTCTCTCTCTCTCTCTCTCTTTTCCTCCCCCCTCCCTCTCTGGGGCCACTGTGAGCACGGTGTTGGTTTTCCTGACATAATGATCGATTAGATTTTTTTTCTTCAGGTTTGCTTGCTTTCTTGCTTGCTTGCTTGTGTTCTTGATTGATTGGATGAG
>JAXIVD010007441.1:0-10000 GCA_036785275.1 Cancer borealis
AGGAGAGAAAAAGGAAAGGGTAAACAAGATAAACAAACAAGAATACCTCATATATATCCTCGCCATGTACACAAGTTTACATTTCCACTGTGCCAAATGTTCCATCTCGACGGCAGAGCGGAACACAGCCCGTCCACTTGAGTCAACCACAACCACGACCCGCAGCGAAGGGCCGTCGGGGCGAATTTTACCATTGTGGCGACCGTGGCCAATTCCAGACATTTATCTCTCGTTGTCCCATTGTTACGCAAATATCAGGCATCTAGACGGCGCAGGTCGACACCCCCTCGTGGCAATATGCAAATCAAAGGAGATAACAAATTTTATGCCCAATTGTTATTTTGTTTTATTGTGCCCTCTAGGCGATGACTCCACCCATCCATGGCCGGCTAAAGTACATAAAATAATTGGTTCATAGGCTTAATCCGATGAAGGACTAAGGAGAGACGGTCCAGGGAGGTGAAAGGCAAAGTAATGTTAATTAAAGATCCGTCGAGATATTATACTCAAGGAAAAGACAAGGTAGTTCTGCGAATTTCACTACGGGTTAAATAGTACGGCTGTCGATGATGATGATAATAATAATAATAATAATAATAGTGATAATGATAATGATAATGATGATAACAATAATGAAAATAAAAATAACGTTAATGATAATTATGAAAAAAGTAATAATGATAATAATAATAATGATAATAATATTGAAAATTATATTATTAGTAAAAATAATAATAAAAATGATAGCAATAATAATGATAATAATAATAATAACAATAATATTAATAATGATGCAAGTTTCTGCCAAGAGTTGTCATTATTGGTCAACACCCTCTTTTCTCTAGATATTTATTTTCCTCCTCCTCCTCCTCCTCCTCCTCCTCCTCCTCCTCCTCCTCCTCCTCCTCCTCCTCCTCCTCCTAATCGTCTTCCTCCTCGTCCTTCTTTCTGCTGTGCACCTTGTTGATCCTACCTCCATCTCCTATCTTTCCTTACCCTCATTTCTCTCTCTCTCTCTCTCTCTCTCTCTCTCTCTCTCTCTCTCTCTCTCTCTCTCTCTCTCTCTCTCTCTCTCTCTCTCTCTCTCTCTCTCTCTCTCTGTGTGTGTGTGTGTGTGTGTGTGTGTGTGTGTGTGTGTGTGTGTGTGTGTGTGTGTGTGTGTGTGTGTGTGTGTGTGTGTGCGCGTGTGTGCGTGTGTGTGTGTGTGTGTGTGTGTGTGTGTGTGTGTGTGTGTGTGTGTGTGTGTGTGTGTGTGTGTATATATATATATATATATATACCATCCAGCCTCTCCTTTCCCTCCCCTCACCTCCCCTCACCTTACTTCCCTTCCCTTCCTCCCTGCCTGAAGAGTCCGCCACAGATTACATTCTCGGAAGAAGAACATTTCGATTACTACCCATGATCCCCGTGTCGGCTTGATGTCCGGGGCAACAATACTATTTAGAAAGCTCATTCATTTGCACCTAAAAGCGCGGTTTTGAGATAACTTCTTTACAGGAGAGAATGAAAATGCAGCATGCAAGGGGCCACTCGAACCCAGCAGAAGCAAAAAAATTGCGAGGAAAAAGAAATAGGTAAAAGATAATTCTGATTCAGTTATGAGAGATGTCGGGACGGGAGGAACGTGGCTGCAAAAGCATGCAGATTTTACAGACCAGTTTTAAGCCAAGCAAAGTAGTCTTGAAAGCGTCTAGTGGAATTAATTGAGTCTAAAGTATCAAAGAATATTAGAAAGGCGTCACACAATAGACAGGAAGAAGAAGCTGCAATTTTTTTTCTTTTTCTTATTTCTTTGATAGTATGGTGAAAAAATGAATACCAAAGCAGAGTGTGATGGGAGAAGGAGAAAAGAATAATTGTGGGATCACTGTCATCGTAAAAAGTTATATTATCTCACTCTGGAAGTACGCCACGCACGACTGACCTTTGCCTACCGCTTGAAAGGGAGAGACAGGAGTGATTTCAGTAGCGAAGTCCCGATTGGAGACTTGCACGGGCGACGGCGGGAAGGACGAGAGGCGGCAATGGCTAGAATTGTGTATCTGGTATGCAAGGAAACACTCAACAGACACTCGAGACTCGCTGCTATGCACATCCAATCGTCTGATAACCTTAAGAATACGACGCATGTCTCCCAAAATAATTTAATCTATGGTCAACGCAATTTTGAATGTGATCCTGCACGAGATTAATCCGGCAACACTGTAAGAATGCTGGCGAGAAAGAAAAGCGTACCAAAAATACTGACTTACTCATATTTTTCTCGGTCGGAAGCAGGTCGAGGAAGCAGACAGACTTCATTGAGCCAAAAAATATAAATCCTTTGATGTGGCCGCATAGGGTGGCCTCGTCTGGCTGTGTTCCCGCCTCACGCTGCAATAATGAGGCAGGTTACTTACTCACGACGAGACGGTCATGTTGCCTCTTAGTGTTCAGAGCGTACAGGCAAACACTTGATGCGTGACGTCATCTCTAATAATTTCCTTGAACTCACTCGATAATGGACGTAATGAAATAACGTTATTGTTCCTTCATGAGACGCCTATACTACACCCTGGAGTGAGTGATGGCTATCCCCGCATCGATACTCCCCGGGACGGCCTGCAGCAAGCTCTTCGCACCCCTTCACGAGGCGACCCTTCGAGAAATGCGCCGCAGGGTTGGTCAGCACACCGCACTCTAATTACCTTCGCTCTCTTTTCACGCTAATGTCCCGAGTGTGTATGATAGCGTCTCATTGAACCAGTTACCTGAGGTGTCAAGACATGTGAAAATGCCCGCAAATATTTTAAGTTAGAATAATGGCCGGTGATAATGATGGTGCTTCACTTTTTCCTTGATGCCACAATCTCCCGCGGTCAGCGTATCATGCCGTGGCCTCTATAATGTCAGTTTCTTTTTGCTGCGCGAGGGAAGTTCATTTACCTCAAATTTGTGACTAAAGTGGAAGTTGCTGCAAAAACAGGTTCATATTATTTTGGAGGACTTTTAGATCCCCGACAGAGGCCGCGCCCAGTCTGAACTTTAGGACAAGGTTAGGCCATAGAGGAGGAACAGGTGATCCGTCGTCGCCAAAGTAAATACCAACACTCCTGCTGGGCTGCTGAATAATCTGTGGTGCTAAGAATGCCTTTTATTATGTAACGAGATCCCTTTAACTGCCGCTGATAATTAAGAACAAGTATGTCAACATCTTAACGCACTGTGTAGAATTCCAACAAAAGACTCAACTAACCTAAGAATTCGCCAACAATGGGGACGCGTGAAATCACCGCCCAAGGATATGCAGTCTAACTCACGGCTCTTCCCTGCTAAGACGGTGAGGAAGAGTCTGAACAACTACATACACGTAAGCCATAATTATGAACACTCGCTTACTTACTCACTATACAAAAATATCCGTTGTGGAAATATGTATTAAGTTCTTGAGTTACTGGAGATGAGAGAGAAAGAGCTTCGAGGCACGTGGCGTCCCTCAAGATGGGATGTTCCTTTCTCTACAATTAACCTTGAGACAACGTAAGCAAAAGATGTTATTCAGTCATCTCTTCCATACCACAGACAGAAGAACTTTACAGGATATCCACTTTCCATGTGCATTCCATTAGTACACGCCACTTTCTCTTCCATGCATGGTAGTAGTGAAGCATGGCCGCGTTTTCTTACAAGCACTCGAGTGGCGGAGTGTGATGAGGTAATGGGTGAAGGGCCGAGGAGTAGGGAGTTGATAGCAGGGTTGTGGTAATTGGCTGAAAGGATGAACCGGAGATAGCATGCCATTCCTCACGGCCTTTCCTCTGCGTTCTAACAGGCTGCTTCATCGCCCGGGGAAGACACCACGGAGAGACCCATAAGAAGATAGACGGTGATCCTCCTCCCTACCACTAAGTAAGCAGAAAAAATGGGATGGAAAATGACAACACCTGCTCAGCGACAGTGTTGCTCAGAAGAGGTTTTAACACGCAGAGACCATCCCAGGTCATGTTGCTGGGTGTTTAATGATCCTCCTTATCCACCCCCACCCATAACCACGCCTTCTTTACTGATAGAAACAATACTCCAGGCTTACACGTCCCCTGTTCCAGCCTTCCCTCCTACAGACACCAAGAGTAGTAAATAACCTGAAGAGGGATAAGTAGATAGAGAAATAGTAAAGATAATTGGATAGATAGACGGACAGATACTAAGTAGATTGGACAGATACAGATAGATAAATAGATAGATAGATAATTGCTTAGATACTTATAATGCTAATGTACATATTCATCACGGGAGAAAGTAAGCGTAGGTAACCTGGTGCTCCTTGCCGCCTGAGCACAGCTGGCGTGGGACTCAGGCCAAAGTTACGACCAGAAATTACGACGATAAATCTGTCGGAGAGGCAGCGCGGTAGTGGTCGAGGTCAGGGCGTGAGACGGACACAGACAGCACGGATACAGCCTCACTCACCCTACTGCTCTGTCACTCAACCTTTGACCTCTCCCCTTCCTCATCCATTCACTGTCTCACCTCACTCAACCACTCGCTACCTTATCTACTCATTCATTCGCTTCCTCAATCCTTTAATTACTTTTTCACTTGTTTCACTCTTTCAATCACGTATTATATCACTCACTCACTCTTTGTTCACATGCTCACTCATTCTTACTCACTCACTCACTCAGCCACTCACTCCTCGCTCGCTCACTCACTTACTCCTCACTCACTCATTCCCATTCACTCAGACGCTCCTTCATTCCATCCACACTCCAACATCCCGCAGAAAATATACGAGGCTGTTTGCATAAACAGGAATTTACCTTTCAACCTCTTCCGTTCAACTCGCTATTGCAAGACTTATCCGACATTTTTATTCTTTCCTTCCCCCCCATGCCCCACGCCACGCTGGCAAACTCTATATAACGTAATCCCTTTAGCTTCTCTCTCCTTTCCGCGACTTGAATAGCCTGAGAGGAGGAGGATCCAGTCACCTGCTGAACTCAATTAACATACAGACATTCGATTATACTATTTGCAGAACGCCTTTTTTTTCTTCTTTTTTTTGCCTACAGATTCAGGTCTCCTTCACCCACCTCCATTCACGTACATATCAAGGTATAATTAAAGTCGATAAATTTGAGAACCGGTAAAAACAGATGCCTACATAATGATGTTTAACCTCAACATTCGTATGAGTAAAAGCTACGCCGTCGTCTCTCCATGCAGAGATATCCCACTGCCCGAGGTCATCGAGAAGAAGGGAAAGATCGGCATCTCGCAGTCAGGGTGAGAAATTGGTTCTTGGAATGATCACAGAAGAAAGTTGAAAAAAGTGGTAGAAGAGGCGGGTCTGACAGCTGACTGAACGCGAAGACTGTACTCTGTGTGGAAAAAAAACGACTCTTCGTGGGTATTGTTTACACTGGCCACTCGCTTGACCCATGTTCGTTTCTTTCATTTCTTCTGTTCCTTCACCTTCCAAGACTTTCAGCTTCATATATGGAGAAGAGAAACACTGTGCGGCAAGACCTTTACTCAGAGCACTGTTTCCCTTGTCTAGACTCCGCAGATTGAGAGAAAATACAGCCAGACTCCATATATATACAGCGAGGCCGGAGGTGATGCCGTTGTGGGGAGGACTTGATATAACTATCAGGTGGTGGAGAAGGGCGCCTGGTACATGAAGTCATTGCTCCTGGATGTTTCCTCTAACATGTGATAAGAACGGTGAGGAACATTTGATTCACATCAAATTTACGATCGAAGTTCCCATTAACAATTCGCTCTAATTGAGTTTTCTACGACAACAACTTTCTCCAGAATAAGATTAATATTTCAGGTAATATATTGAATGAAAAATATGTAACGAAAATTAACATTGAAGTTGCCAAGTACAAAGAACTTCGTCATGGCGTTTTTTGTTCGCACAATACATTTTCCAACGAAATGCTGATCATGTTTTCTGAGTTTCTGAGTCTCCATGTACCATGTACGTACGCTGCATAACGCCCACGGCACTTCTTCGCCAGCTGCTCAGCTCATGGTTCGAAGAATGCCAAAAGTCCTTCTCCCGCCACACCCGAGGCTGGGAGGAGACGTATCGTTCCTGCCTGCCAGCCAGTATTGTCTGCCCATCTCCGCACGTCACTCACCTGTCGCTGTCATACCTTTCAGTGATGCAGGACCTTTTCCTTTCCATTTCATTACGAAGAATTAATTTCCTATTCCTTTTTCCTCCCTCGCCAGCGCCAGGATCTCGCTTCTCTGCTCCACTCAAGTCAGTCCGAGGCCTTGAGGCAGAAGATTCACAACAATGGCTCGGAGGTGCCAGGGGTCACCTTGGGTTAATCTCAAACCAGTGCTGAGATAGATATCCTCCCACATATGGAAACCTTACAGTTTTGAGCCTCGGACTACCTTACCAGAAGTATACTGTAAAACTTGGTGGAGAAGCCTTCATCAGCATTCAGATTTAAGTCAGTGTTGGTTGCCGTTTGTAAAATCTCTTTTCCTGCGTAGTTCTGCTACCCGACCTAGTGGTGGTAATAGTTATGTCAGGAGAGATTGCTGCATGTAAACGCTGATGACAAGACCAATCAGAGTCTGAATGAGCCCGCTTCTTTGCTATTAGACCGGATGCCTCGGAGTGCTTGCAAATCGCCGGAAATCGGATGTTAAGCCAGAGTGTCGAGGTCAAATCCAGGTCACAGCGCTCCACCATCCCATCTCAGAGCTCTGATTCTCTCATGATAATACAGAGAGTGAGGACCACAAGATTCATATAAATTGCACCTGCTGTATGACTTGTCTTTGCCGGAAGGACCGCAGTTTTAGGAAAATGTGCCGTTGACTGGTGGTGGTTGAGGTCTAGGAGAAGGAAGGAGAGACAAGTAGAAGGCAATTATGGTCTCGGATCTTCGCCTCTGACTCGGAACTCGTCTTTGATCCACAAAATGATAGCAGCCCCTCCTCCTGATACACACACACACACACACACACACACACACACACACACACACACACACACACACACAGACACACACACACACACACACACACACACACACACACACACACACACACACACACACACACACATAAACACACATAAAATTCTTCTGCATTGCTCTCAGCTGATACATTTGAACGAACAGTGACGTGTGATAGGCAAAGTGTTGGTAAGTGAGAAGCCTCCACAGCTGCTTGCATTCCCTCACCTCAATCACTTTAACCACTTCTTTGGTGTCTGTTAACCCCACCACCACTTTCCAATTCCTTCTCCTCCTCCTTCGCCATCATTAAAATTTTCAAGCATATTTACTACATTTTACAACTTCATCATAAATACACAGATCAATTCGCAGAGGAGCCGATTACCTGATAAAGAACAAGTTATGGACTCACTCCTAAAAAGTAAAATTTAAAAGATGGAAAAAAGAACAATAATCCTGACCACCCACCTACTTCTCTTCTCCCTTCCCTCCCTCCTTTCTTGCTTCCTCTTCCCCTTCCTCCATCCTTTCTTGCCTGACTTAGAGGGCGCGATGTGAGCGAAACTGAGACACCAACGGTCACTCCGCAGCCTCGAGAAACCTAATCAAAGACGTTTTTTCCAGACAACAAGAATGAAGATCTGAGAATTTACAGCTGCAACTACAATGGGAAAACATCCGAATTACAGGTTATTAGTGTGATGTGAGGCTGCGGGAGTCAACTTAAAAGTGCATGCGATGGTCTTGCCAGGAATGCATGAACACAGTCACAAGTGTTGCCTCACCAGTACGAGAACGCAAGCATCATCAGAAACGTTCTTCCTTCAACTTTTTGTTTTTCTTTTTTGTAATCCTTCGCTTCAACAGTTAGTTACTCGCTCGAGGAATGTAAGATCATGGATGCTGCTGTTCATAGTGGATGTGCTGCCGCCTCCTTCGTAAATACTTTTTCGGTCAGGAATACGAGGTAGTCTGGAGTTACCTCAGGGCATGGAGGGTCTTGTTTTGTTTATGTGAGGCTGAGAAATTTAGTAGAACAGAGCATCGCACAAACCAGAGGCTTCGCAGGACCAAATAAGGTAAAGAGACAACCTAAAAACCTCCTCTTCCTCCTCCTCTTCCTCCTTCAGCTGCTCCTCCTCCTATCCCTCTTCTACCCTTCGTTCTTCTCCTTCACTTCCTCTGTGGAGTCTCCCTCAGGCTCCAGGGTCATCACTGTCAAATATTTCCATTATTTATTTAGCCAAGAAGACGCGCAGTACTTGCCTCTTACAATGTTTAATGACTATTGCATTCTAACAGCCTTTCGTTGTCTTCTGCCCTGCTGTCGTGTATTGCTGTCTTCATCTGTCTGACTGTCTTTTACTCTAGTGTTTTTGTGTACTGTGTTTTCTCTTATCTCCTTCCCATCCTTTACCTAACAGCGCCTCCCCGTTTCCCAGCCCTCAGTCCTCCTTCTATCTGATCCCGCCCTTTCCTCCCCCTCGCGATTAAAGCCCATCACGCCACTATTAACGTCTATTAATCAGCAGCCTGACCCGTCCTGCCCCCATCACCCTGCCCCCCACAGACCCTCAGTACCAGCCGTCACCAGTGTTGGCTCCTTCATTAATCTCTCTCTCTCTCTCTCTCTCTCTCTCTCTCTCTCTCTCTCTCTCTCTCTCTCTCTCTCTCTCTCTCTCTCTCTCTCTCTCTCTCTCTCTCTCTCTCTCTCTCTCTCTCTCTCTCTCTCTCTCTCTCTCTCTCTCTCTCTCTCTCTCTCTCTCTCTCTCTCTCTCTCTCTCTCTCTCTCTCTCTCTCTCTCTCTCTCTCTCTCTCTCTCTCTCTCATCTAGTTTCCTTCTTTGTTCTATTAATCTAAAGAGTTATTTCTGAAGTGTAGTATATTTTTTCACTCCTACTTCCGTATGTTCTGTTGAAAAGTAAATTAGAAAAGATTACTAAAGAAATTTGACTTACTTTTATGTGTGCTCACGTAGCTTAATTGTAAGAAGAAAAATATTCTTAACTTACTTCGTGGAAAACCCCGCCAAAATATATCAAACATGTTGAATAAACTCTGTCAAACCACATGTAAGCAGCTACACAAAGGCGTCTGAGGGAGGTATGCAGAGGAGTTTTTCTCTTCTCTCTTTTTTTTTCTTTTTTTCGTGTGCAGCAACCCAAGCCCGGGGAGGAGAAAGACCAGAATGCCTCCAAGCAACGAAAACTCGAGCATATACAATGTAATAATAACCGTAAAAATAAGAACATACCATAATTATTGTACCATGATTTGTACGTTCTTACAAAAGTAACTAAATAAGTAATAAGAAAAAAAATTCCCAAAATCCGTACAAGGGGCAGGGAATGCATGCACTTCTCAAAAAAAATAAAACACACACGCACACACGCACACACACACACACACACACACACACACACACACACACACACACACACACACACACACACACACACACACACACACCAACAGGTCCCGAGTGGCCTAGACGCTGAGGAGCTGATGAGGCGATAGCAAACAAGACTCGGAAGGAGCCTGTGTGACGCGACGAGTCAGCTTAGTAACTGCTCCTCCTTGCGCCTCGGGATGGACTCAAGGGTTAGTTAGGTGCTTGCCGAGAGAAGAGTCCGTGAAAGTGGTGGACAAAGGGTGACTCTAATCTCCTCTTCCCTGGCTTCTGGCAAAATCGAAACTAGAACATTTTTACCGACGCTGTCACCCGTAACCCATCCTGGTCACCTCACATACTCAATAACATGATGAAAAACTTGTATAATTGACTATCTTCCTTTTTATTTGACTGTAAATAAATTCCATGGCACAATGGCGACCAGACCACTAACTTTACATGGCCTTTAATCCCACTGAGAGATGGGGATGGAAAGGCTCCTGGCAATGGTGGTTAACATTGTCTCATTCATCGTCATGTGGTTTGAAGATCCGGTTCGATACCCGTAGCCAATCTGGGGACATTCAGAGCAACAGTTCCATGCTTGATTCAGTCTGGCAGTCTCCGATCTTGG